>CABFWB010003052.1:62315-75477 GCA_902151455.1 Timema bartmani
TTTTTTTTTTTTTTTTTTTCACTGCGTCTCTCTTAACCATTTAGTTTATACGTATATTAACTAAATACGTTAGTTTGTTAGAAACAAGGAAGGTTGAATTGAGAGGAAGTGTAGCAGTATTTGCGTGGATAGAGAGTCGAAAACCTATTAGGATAAAACCACTCGACCGAGATTCAAGCCCCGATCGAGATTCGAGCCCCGATCTGCTCTGTCATAGATGGTTCAGTCTATTTTGAGAGTGACGCCTTCTAGAGGTCCTTAACCCGCTGGTTTATGAAAAATACAAAATTATTTCACGAGAAAAAAAATGACCAATACAGATATATATTTTATATAGTCAACTAATAAAATAAATATGTATTTTACGTTATTTTATAAACAATTTTTGCTTTTTACGTGAATTAAAGTATTATGTTTATATACAAATGTACTTTTAACCAGCAAATTACGACTATGGTGGACAAGACGGATCGTGTACACTCTGCTATGAACAATCTAAAAAAAAAGAAAAGAAAGAAACAACAAAGAACATCCTTCACGAGAAATCCTAATCCTTAATGATAGTATAAGTGTATAAGAATGAGCTAATACGAATATTTTAATATTTATTCAATCCTAATATTGTGGGTTCAATATTTTGAGCCAACAAGAAACAGAAATTTTGGCCCCTTGGACATAAAAAAAAGGTTGAACACCCCTGATATAGACCATGCGCCCATCGAAGCGGGTTCAAGTTTTAGGTGTGTGTTGGTTTTTATTTTAAATGGGGATAGTTTCAGTTCCAGAAATCATTACGGTGATCAAACCCGGACGGATGGTAACTTACTTCGAATGGAAAAAATACACTCCCCGCAATTTGTATAAAAACAAATACCCAATTTAAAAAAAAAAGTGGCAGATACGGAGTATGAGGGTGATAGTGAGTATGAGGGTGATAATGCGTATGATGGTGATAGAGAGTATGAGGGTGATAGTGAGTATGAGGGTGATAGTGAGTATGAGGATGATAATGCGTATGATGGTGATAGTGAGTATGAGGGTGATAGTGAGTGTGAGGATGATAATGCGTATGATGGTGATAGTGAATATGAGGTTGATAGTGAGTATAAAGGTGTAGAATCAGGGGAAACACAACCAACTTAAGACTAACTAACCAAATCCTGGTCACCTTTGGGGTAGTTTCCTTAAGGGAAAAATACTCCAGGTACAAGCAGGGAATCGAATCCGGGACTCATAAGCTCGTAGACAGGTGCACACTGACCACTACATCATGGGACCGGTTATTATAATAAACATAGAGAATAACCTCAATATATTATCTATCATTGATGTATTTACTAGGTGTATTATTATTCCACCAAAAGTAAAGGAACTATTATTGCATCGCTCACAATATTGAATGGAATAGCAAATACCGTGTGTTCAGTATTGTGGTAAAACTTGTATGCAATCGATGTGACCACGATATTGTACAATTTCTTGCACAACTTTTTGCATAATAAGTTGTGTCGTGTGTTACCTAGCTTTACGAGTTTTTTTTAAGAAAAACATCTTCATTTTTTAGGTAAATAAGCGAGAAATTCTGTGCGGTTTACCTTACCATTTATTTTTGGTAGAATATTTTGACGCTGTCCGCAATTAAATAAAGATTGGGAACCTCTCGTACGATGTTGATATTCGATATGTGGCTGAACAGAAGCGATAGTCGGCAGCTCGTGGCGACGGGCGTGTCTGCATTGTCGACCGAGCCACCGCTGTTTTGTTCACTGAAGATGTCACAAGTCACGACGACAACCGCCAGATTTCACTCTCGTCGCAAGGGAACCGTGACGAGGAACTCTTTATGTGCGAACTCTTCATTTACTCTTCTTCTCAAGCAACTCTACTTGGACAATCAGTGCCGCTCAGAGGCACAGCGACACAAGTCCACATTTTATGAAGCGGGGCCGAAGTTTTTTAGGTTTCAATCTTTTTTTTTGTCACCGTGTCTTACTACCCGTTCAAGTTGTACGCTTATATACAAATTACTACTATTATTAACACCGCGTCTTACTACCCGTTCGGGTTATACGCACTTACGCTAATGTGTAATGGTAGGGTGATTGTGAAGACGAAATGGAGGACCTACAGTTTAACGTGGGATCCGAACCACGGCGGGGGCCTGGAATTCCTCACATTCACAAGTTATGATTAATAATACACGTCTTGTCAGAGGCGAAGGAAGGGTTTGTCAATCAGATAAATCTGTTCCGGGACCAAGGATTGAGCCCCGGACCCCTAGCACAGAAGTTTGACGCCTTACCCCTAAATCGCCAGGTCACCAATTATATATAAACCACGCCAATAGTTTTTAGGGATTGGGAAGGCTATATATATAGGAATTTTACCCGTATTTGCGTAGAGGGAGAGTGGAAAACCACCCTCAGTGCGCCCGACCTAGATTCGAACCTCACTCTCCCCGTCATCTGCAGTATTATTCGTCTCGAGAGTGACGCCTAACACCGTTTGATCACCGAAGCAGGTATTTCTAAATTGTTATTATTTATTTATATAATAGTATTTTTAACACCCAGACTACCCGCGCTGTTAGGCACGTGGACAAAGTCGTCACTCTCGTCTCTTCAGGTTAATCCTGCAACTGGGGATATCGGGGTTCGATTACAGTTTGAGTGAGCTCAGTTTTATTTCCCTTACAAACGGCTTATCAACTTTCCCAATACATTCTCAACTGCGGATACACTTCATATACATTCTACATTTCTCTCCTTTACCTTACTTCAATGAATATTAATATATCCTGGACTAAAGGGTAAGAGGTTTTAAAAAAATCCCAGATTCCTTTAAAGAAAATGCGGCTAACTTTTCTCTAAATGTTACCTTTCGTATCCCCACACCACTAGTATGAATTTCTAAAAGCCTGCATGAATCTAAGACGTATTTAAAGTTCCCACACTTTCTATACTTAACTGCGAGTACATTTCCTCTATATTCCAACTTTTTCATTCTTAGATAGCCCTGACGAATAATAAGAAGCGGTTAAAAAAAATCTTCACCATTCCACTACTAAAATGCGGGTACATTTCCTCTAAATTTTTGCCGCTCTCATCCTATTATTTTGAATGAATAGTTGGATATCCCGGACGGGTAATAAGACTCGTAGCTTGGCTATCACACGAATAAAACCTAGATAAACGCTTCCTTAATCAGTGGCACAACCATAGCATTCACTTTGGGGGTGGCATTCTATCAAGATTGGAGCCAAAATGACATTTCTGAGGTGAGAGCGAGGTTGGGGTAGGGGGGGGGGGGCAGAGACCACTAAAGGGTGAGAATATTTATGTATATTAAAGGCCTTTAAAAACTATTTAGTTTTATTAATAAAGGGCATCAATTTAAATGCAAGTGGTCTTGAATACAATATATTAAACTTATTATTTGTGATATTTTTACTCTCTCTTGACAACTCGGAAAGAAAAGTATTGTGATCGTCAAACAAGATCTAACTTTAGATTTTTATAATAAACGTCGACGTTTCATGACGACCTGAACCCGAAAAAGTAGTTTTCGCAATGCCATCTGTCTGTCTGTCTGTACATCGGGATAGAACCGAAACCATTTTACCGATCGGGTTAAAACTTGGTATCTAGGGTTTTCATAAGGTCCCCCCACCCCCACCGAGGAGTTTTTGGAATTATATATCAAACCCTAAAATTAATGGTAGTTAATTGTGGGGCAAAAAGAGACAAAATCAACTTTTTTATAAATATGTTCAAATGATTTTGATTAAATTTGGTATCATAGGTATTGCTTAGCAGTATTAACAAAATGGAAATTCTCGTTTTTCCACGAAAATGACTTTAAGGGGTACTTTATTTAAATGGGTAGACATTTTGAACTAGGACAATATTTCCGCAACTAATTGAGATACGAAAAACTCATCACCGTAAAGTTTTAGGACTCTTACAAATAAACGTATTTTATTTGAAATATATTTTGATAGTACCAATAGTTTTAGTTTTAAGCAATTATAGGCCTATATTATGCGGGTCTTTGAAAATTGAAATGGATGCTTATTCTCTTTGGTGGACGAATATGTTTCTCTTTTTTCAATTTTTCTGTAACAGTGTTCCTAGTTCCTAACCATAGTCTATATAGTAAGTAACAATATATCTTAATTCATTTATGATCTTTGGTGTAATGTTTCTACAAAAAATTGGTAGACCTATTATTTCGTTTCATAAATCTTAAAGAGTTTTTAGTAATTGCCTATTTAATGAGATGAGAATGTTTGTGCGGGACACCTTACAATTTTTTCCCCCATTTGTTAATTTTTGTGCGTGACTGTAAACCTTTTAAAAATTAGTCTTAAACTGTAGGCCTACTCCTAAAATACAACCTATACTTTTTATTCATCCCCATTGCGAAATATTTTAGTTCTACTTCATATTAATAAAAATCTTACTAAAATTATTTTTTGTCCTGAAAGCGCTGGAAGGGGAGGGGGGACAAAAGCCCCGTTGGTGGCCACCACCCCCGTCTTCACTCCCCTCTCCCCTTCTTTCCGGCCCCTTGGGTGCGCCACTGCTTCCCTTTAACTCCTTCTTGCAGCAAAGCCGTTCGACCATCATTTCGACTAAAATCGTGTCTTTGTGGTATGATGTAAAATTATAACTCTTTCAATTCACTCGAATATGAAATGGATTTGGTTTTGGCGGCCTCATCTCTTCCCCTGTTACTCCCTCAATCTCCAGTAATAAAACCTGCTCTCGAGAGAAAAAAAAATCGGTTAATTAAAAGAAAAACGTGACATCGTGTTCGGTTCTTTCTCGCGTTGACGTCACTATCAAGCCGACGTCTAGCGATGCGCGCCATAATTTGGTATATATCATTAAACCGCGCCATTTTATCGGCACTTACCCCGGAATATCTTCGGTTATTGGAATCATCGGAGCGGTACGGCGGGAATTAAATATTACATGTTTGGCTGTGTCAATAATATTAGGAGGGCAGTAGTTTGTCTGGATATCGATCTAAGGTCATTCGACAGTACGAATTTAATTGCACAATTTCAATAAGTATATAATTGTAAGCTATAAATAGTGATTGAATTATTTCAAAACATAACAGTTCGCGAGTTATAAGGGGTCAAATTTTCCATTTTATACTTTTTGCATGTCATAGTTTTAGTGTAAAATAATTAATGTATAGAGTTGAAATTTAGTATAACTAAATATTTGTTTAAAAAAACCCCACCTAGAACCGTGTTCAGGGTACTGACTGGCAAACCCAGTGGGAATAGACCATTGGGTGGACGTAGACGCAATTAAGAATGTAACATTAGATTGGACCTGAAAGATTTAGGGTGTAATTAGGTGGGATGGATAGAACTAGCTCAAGATAGGGATATAGATTGTAATGAAGTGGACTGGATAGAACTAACTCAAGATAGAGATAGGGTGTAATGAGGTGAACTGGATAGAACTAGCTCAAGGTAGAGATGGGGTGTAATGAGGTGGGCTGGATAGAACTAGCTCAAGGTAGGGATATAATGTAATGAGGTGGACTGGATAGAACTAGCTCAAGATAGGGATATCTTGTAATGAGGTGCACTGGATAGAATTAGCTCAAGGTACGGATAGAGTGTAATGAGGTGTACTGGATAGAACTACCTCAAGGTAGAGATGGGTGTGATGAGGTGGACTGGATAGAACTAACTCAAGATGGGGATAGGGTGTAGTGAGGTGGACTGGATAGAACTACCTCAAGATAGAGATAGGGTGTGATGAGGTGGACTTTCGTCTTTTTCTCCTATTTAAATCCTTCCGTTTTTCCTCCTTTCCTTTTTGCCGTAGCTTTACTTCTATTCACCCTTTTGTTTTATTCTTTCAGTTTTTTTCCTTTTTCCCCTTCTTTTACTTTTCTTTGCTTTCTATTCTTTCATTGCTTTATTTCTTTCCGTATTTGGCTTTCTTTCCTTTGCCTAGTGTTGGTCTTTAATTGCATTGCTTTCCTTTCCTGTATTTTATCCACCTCCATATTTTTGGAAATATCGACCCCACCCAAGGCAGTGGTTGTTTCACTCGATTCACAAACCCGCACGAGACATCGACTCTGTCATTCTCCTGTCATCGTTGCTCTCGACCCGCGGCCAAACGGTTCACTCTCTCCGTTACACAGAGCTCTAATTGCTCCCGGAAATGAAGATGCATTAATTCAAGGCACCACCCCTTACCCCTAAACTCCCCTTTCCATCCCACATCTCTCTCTGTTGAACCCAGTAGAAGAGAATCAAAAGTCGAGCTAAACGGAGTCGGGGTGGACTTAGCCTAGACTGATAGTCGCAAACACCTTAACTCCAAGATTCATTAGATAACTATAGTCGGACATCAACTCCAAGGTTCATTAGATAGCTATAGTCGGACATCAACTCCAAGGTTCACTAGATAGCTATAGTCGGACATCAACTCCAAGGTTCATTAGATAGCTATAGTCGGACATCAACTCCAAGGTTCATTAGATATATAAAGTCGGACATCAACGCCAAGATTAATTAAATAGTTTTGAAGGTACGTATTGTTAAATCGCCATAAAAATAAACTTATCTAACATGATTTTGTTTTAATTACTACCCGCATTAGTGTGGATAGGAATTAAGAAAAACCCCAGTGATAAATCACTCTTGTAAAATTATCCTCAGGTACACAGGACCTGGATTCGAGCCTTGACATCCCCGTCAGAAGCAATCAAATCTAGTTAGAGCCGGATGCCTGATACCGCGTGATCATTGATGTGATTTTCTGACAGATTGAAAAGCTACTATTTAAAAAAAAACTCCATAAAGTCAGCGCGCGATCGAGCTATATCGACCGAACGAAGAGAGCGCTAACTTCTGCGGGTAGAGGGTGTCATGTTGTCAGCACAACAAACCTTCTGGATATTAATACCAGTTTTACAGACTGGAGCTGTTACTTATTTATTAAAGTAGCTCCTCATTTGTACTCACGGGGCTGAGTTTGACCCCGTTTCAGACCCAATGCTTCACAGACAATTCTTATTGCGCCGGAGATTGAACCAGGGACCTCTGGAACCGTAACCAGGAACTTTGACCACTAGAGTACATAGGCGGTCAAAAAGTTAACATATTCATTTTAATGTATTCATACGCAATTTGTCATTCTGAGAATGTACATTTATTTTATTGTGTGTTTTAAAACTTTTTATTACAATCCGACTATATATATAACTATATAAAAATATATAAAATCATTTCTTGATAAGTTCTGAGAAAATATATTCCTTAATCATCCTTTTAAAAAGGTCAAAATGGATGCCACAAAAATAGATGTGTAATGAACGAATAAAACAAAACTTTAGATCCGGAAGCCGTTTTCTTTCAACACTTCGGAAATTAAGACTATGATCTTGAGCTAGAGCAACCTAGTTGTGCCCTGATCTGCTCATATAATTATAGTAGTCTTCTATTTATTTCTGAAAATTAACCTTCCCTCTAATTTTTATGTCACCACCCTTCGAGAAAAAAATAAAATAAAACATAGTTTCACATCAAACAAATTTATTTAACACCGCGTTTGGGTTATACGCTTATGTATTAATTACGCGAATGGTTTTAGGGATTAGGAAGGTTATATCTAGATGAAGTGTTCCAGAATTTGCGTGTAGGGAGAGTGTAAAAACGTTTAAAAAACACCTTATTTACACCCGACCGAGATTCGAAACTCGATATCCCAGTCATCGGAAGTTTAGTTTACTGCGTGGGTATCGCCTTTGACCATGCGGCCACCGAAGTGAGCTACACTCAAATATTGTTTGAAAGTACTTGATATACAGGGTGGGGCGGAAACACTTAGACGAGCTATGCTGAGGAAAGTGATCAACAACGTACTGAGGTTTGCCTGACGTCCGGGGGAGATCACCTTAGTGACATTATCTTCAAAAAGTGAAGAAATGTATTATGTAGTTTGCATTTATTTAGCTAGTGAATATTTACTTTTTGATTAAAGTGTTAATCTTCAAGTTACTAATCGTCCAATTGTTTCGGCCCAGGAAGTATTTTTCGAGTTTAGGAGGATCTATCGATTAGATCGACTTTGATGGCAATGTAAGTTTTCTTACGTGATCGCCTGAAAATCTCCGCGAGATCAACCAGTTACCATCACCTTAACTAGAACCTTAGTCCTCGTGCCTACCATAAGCACGTACCTCTAGTTTTGGTCGTATTATTAAAGCCACTCCCCTCCTCCCGACAAAAGTGAGCTTATTCTCGCCTGTCACCATCTTGACCATGGTTCCAAATCCTTGAATAGTAATAGTAATAATAATGGCGTGTTTGGGCTACATCACTCGTAGCTCAGTTTGTGGAAAGAGTATCCAGTACTAATGTACCGTCACTCAGGGGGCGCCCGAATGTACTAATCGTACATCCTTTCCGTGGAGGCTCTTTCCATGTCCCTATGAGACGAGGGAATGGTGATAGCATGACGGGGTGAAGCCAATGTAGATCTTATCCTAACTTAGGCCTAACCAAACCCTGGTGACCATGGGAATTATTCCCCATTCGAGAAAAATTCCCCGGTACCGGCCGTGAATCGAACCTGGGACCTCTAGGTTCAGCATCCAGGTCCTCTTGACCACTTAACCATGATGTCGGTTTAAGTCCTCGAATTAAACACCAAAGAGGGACATGAGGCCTTCTATCCTAGCTGAGCCGCTGTTATATAGCCTTTATGGGAACACTGAACGAACGAGGCCAGTGTATGTCCTTTTCTCATCCACCCCCCAGTGAACTGAGCTATTGTTCTATTCAGAAGAGCCCCCATGTATCACGGGTTCGCTCCTAAACTCGGCTGGTAAAGTCACTCACCCCCTCGTCTATTCCCCCCTCCCCATCACCACTGCGGAGGACACAAACATAAGGACGTAAGTAAGCTCGTACACAACTGGAGAATTCATAGGATTCCCTGTCGAACCGACCTAGCTCTCAACTTTATATCCAAAAACCGTCTGACGCCTTTTATACAAAGTTGGTAACCCCATATCCTTGTATTCCTTAGAAGTACATCTATACATTATACAGGATCACCGCTCTTCTGGAAAACCGGGGAAACACATGACTGTTTTTGTGTCTGAAAAAAAAAACATGCAAATAAAAAAAACTACTGGAAATATTCTAGAATATTGGTCATTTTGGTACATCTATCTTTAGGCTCAAATAATTTGATAAGCCCATTTCCGGTAGTAAAAATCACGGGGAAACGGCTGAAACAATGTTTATAAACGATCCTTCATTTTAAAGGTCCAGGATATGGGCAACTTCTAACGATAACCCGATTTTTCTAACGATTGTCCATCTTTTCTGCTTTGTACGTATTGGCTCATCTGCACAATCATTCTTTGTTTATATCTCCATGGAAACCATGGTTTGTGTATGAACATGTGTCGGTAAATAAAATATTCCTCTTTGGTTAAAAATTATAATAACTCAATTCTTACTCAAGTGATGCAACAAATAGATAGAGAGCTGGGAGATGGGTCGTTTTAAAGTTATCATCGTGTTTTGAAGGGGGGGAAATATACCAAATAGATAGAGCGCTGGGAGATGGGTCGTTTTAAAGTTATCATCGTGTTTTGAAGGGGGGGAAATATACCAAATAGATAGAGCGCTGGGAGATGGGTCGTTTTAAAGTTATCATCGTGTTTTGAAGGGGGGGAAATATACCAAATAGATAGAGTGCTGGGAGATGGGTCGTTTTAAAGTTATCATCGTGTTTTGAAGGGGGGGAAATATACCAAATAGATAGAGTGCTGGGAGATGGGTCGTTTTAAAGTTATCATCGTGTTTTGAAGGGGGGGAAATATACCAAATAGATAGAGTGCTGGGAGATGGGTCGTTTTAAAGTTATCATCGTGGTGTTAAGTGGGGGAAATATACGTTTTGCTTGAAACTAAGCATCGAAAGCTCAAAATCCATCGAATTTTGATAGATTTTAACGAGTAAGCGTATAGAAAGTCGAGCTAGGATTTATTCTATAGAACTTTTTTTTTCGATAAAAAGGTTTCGCGTACATATTTTTTCACGATAATCTGCAACAATCCACTGATTTGATTGAAAGCTTTAAATAGAAAGGCTCTGCCTTAAAATATGAGTGAAGAATGACCCTGGGTACGGGACGAATCCTGGATAGCTCAGTGGTGAGAGCATTGGCGTACTAAGCCAAAGGTCCCGGGTTCGATTCCCGTGTCCACGTGTCATTATTCACTTTTCAGAATATGATATCTAGATGAAGTAATCCTCACTAAAACCATAAATAATAGCTTTGGCTATTTAATTCTTAGCTGTATTAGCCTTGTTCCATTCAATGATCACAAAATTATGCAATCCCCGATTTTAAAAGTTAAACTAATCTGAAAACAAATCACATGCTTCACCAAGGTTGGACACTCATTCAACTCGATAGCGCATGCGCAGAACCTCCCAACTCAGCCAACATGTTGGGTTGGTCGTTTATTATCTCCAACAAATGATCCAACACAACTTTTTTCTCTGACCGGCTCTCCCAACACACCAACAAGCTGGGAGTACGTTTATTTTGTAACACGACTTGTTGGGATCGTGTTGGCCAACATGTTGTGTTACAATATAAACTAGGCTTTAGAGGGGAAAGTCAGGCACACTATCCTTGTTACTAGACTTATCTACAAATTGAGAGAGTTGAGATTCAAGCACACTATCCTTGCAACAAGTCATATCTAGTTGTACGTCAGAGTAGGGTTAGTTGTGTGTAGAGAGGTGGGGGAAATGCGACGTGATGGACCTGCAATGTATTTGTTCCCAAAACGCGATGTAATGGACTTGCGATATAATGGTATACACCCATGCCTACCCAGGTGGATACCTAAGCATTTTATTAAACATTCACTCTCCTCATCGTGTACCTTCAATTTAGAAGTAGATGGCTTGAGTCGTTGATGATCAGTTCTGACGCTAAAGAGCAGAAGTTGTTAGATTACCAAATCTGCAAGACTTTGCATAAACATTTCTCTCAAAATCTTGGCCGGGAATCCAGGCTGAATATGCAAACCCGTCAAGCATACCTGCAAGGTTGGTTTCCGCCGATCAAGGCGACAGTTCGGTAAACTCACTTATAGACGCTTCGAATCCTAAACGATGGCCGTTCCTACTTCGTGGATTTCAAACGTGTGTTGTTATGATTGGGCTCTCCTACTTCACCCCCCCTCCCTTTTCTCCTGTTTCACCACCGGTCCGGGATATCCACATTTAATTATACTATTAGAGTAGGGGATGAGTAGATCCAAGATACCATATGATATCAAATGTACCCGCATTTGCGTGACAAGAAAGTGAGAAAACATTTAGGAAAGAAAAACATCTCACTTAAACCCGGCCAGGATTTAGAGCCCGACCTACCCTTGAACGGGAAAGCAAACTTGATGAACCCAGTATTTAGTTTGCGTGCCCACCGATGCGGATAGTATAACTGACTATATTTTTTATTGGTTAGTATTAAGGCGGCCTATCAAACCGAAGCTGGTCTATAACCTCACTTCCACCTTATCCTGTCCATAATCATCTTTTCCTCTTCCCCTATCTTTCTTGCATCCCTCTTTATATTGTCTATCTGTTTCTTGGTCTACCCAAAGGTTTCTTTCTTCCTTGACGTCCTTCGTATACTCTCTTGATGATCTCTGTATTCTCGCTTCTCTTTGTTAATGTCCACGTTTCGTATCCAGATGTCAGTGCAGGTATAATGATGGTTTTGTATATTTCCAACTTATTTCTCCGTGATATTTATTAACGAGGATTTTAACATTTGATAGCTTAGAAGCAGTTTTTTTTAAATTTAGCCCCGCGTCTTACTACCCGTTCAGGTTATGCGCTTATGTACTAATTACGATAGTGGTTTTAGGAATTAGGAAGGTTATATATCAAAGGAAGTGTACCCGCATTTACTTGGAGGTATAGTGGAAAGTCACTGTGTAAAAATCACCCGACCGAGATGCGAACCTCGATCTCCCCGTCATCGGCAGTCTAGTTTACTGCGAGAGTAGCGCGTTAGACCACGCGGCCACCGAAATGGGCTAGAAGCAGTTTGTAGCCGTTTTAATTCGTTATATTATTTCGATTTCAACTTTTTTTTTATTTATATTAGCTTTCAGGTATATAAAATGTTGTACTTTTTCAAACTGTAGGTTTTTTTTAGCACCGTGCCTTACTACCTGTTCAGGTTATGCGCATATGTACTAATTACATTAATGAGTTAAGGATTAGGAAGGTTAAATTTAGAGTAAGTGCACCATCATTTACGTGGTGAGACAATGGAAAAAAACACCCTCAGTATACCCAACAGGAATTCGAATCCAGACCTCTCCGTCATCGGTAGTCCAGCCTAACACGAGAGTGACGCCTTAGGCCATGCGGCCACCGGAGCGGTTTGTGTAGGTTGTTTAAACGTGCATGCATTAGCATCCCTCACTTTGAGGGTTACAAATGTGTGCTAACCTGCTTCGGTGGCCGCATGATCTAAGGCGTTACTTGCAGTAGACTAGACTGCCGATAACTGGGAGATTGGGTTTCGAATCTCGGTCGGGTGTACTGAGAATGGTTTTTCATTTAAAAAAATTTCAAATTCCCTCCACACTAACGTAGGTACACTTCCTATAAATTCAACCTTCTTGATCGCTAACTCATTAACTTAGTAAGTACATATGCGTGTAAAGTCTGTTCGGCGTAGGAATTGTTTTCTGAAAGGCCTTTCTCCCTATAAAAAAGCTATTATATAGTAGGATTTTGGTAGGAAAAAAGACCTTTCAGAAAGTAATTCCTACCTTGAATGGAGTATAACTTGAAAAGATATTATGGCGTGATGCTAAAAAAAAACAAACTATGTGCTCAGTTTTTTCCTCATCAATTTCCAGTCTCGCTTCCAAAGCTAATTCAATCGCCCTATTTTCAAGTCCCCTCCCCCTTATTTATTTTTAATAAAACTTGTATTTTATAGTATTCAAAACCTCGCGATTAGTCTCAAGTATTTGAGACCTTCACCCATACTCCCTCACTCGCCTAACCTCCTTATAGCCATCACCCCCCTCTCATAGTTGCCGCAACCTCACGACCCCCCCCCCC
>CABFWB010003052.1:75554-89192 GCA_902151455.1 Timema bartmani
GGGACCGCTAGAAAATGTTACTATACCTTTAGTCTATAAAAGTTGTTATACGTATTAAATGGACCCCCCCTATTGGGGTACATAAAATTCCAGGGGGTTCCGGACTGGCCCGATCTTTGTCTTTCTATGCCCTTGCTATTCATCATGCAAATCACTCCTATGATATAAATTTTAGACAAAATCGTCCCCAGATATTCTATTTAAACCTAATTGTTAGAGCCATTTTCGATTATTTTTTAAAAAATTTCAAAAATAGCATTCAATAAACAACTCTTATTTTAAAGGCTAGAATCAAAATTTAAAATGTGGCTGAAGGTACTGCCTAAGATATATCAAGCACGAACAAAATCCATAAAACCATTTTGATTGTGGCACCAGGAACAAAGACAAACCGAGGGACAGACAGAATTTACAGATAAACCTTTTTGGGTTTAGAGGACAATAAAATGTAAATATTCAACATAATCTCGAGGTCGAATTTATTCACGATTACAATAGTTTCTATTAAATGAGAAAGTACAAAAAAAAAAAAGGAAGAAAGCAAAGTCATACAATTAAGTACAGTAGACTCTACCTATTATATGAAAGGCGAAGCTTGGGGGTAGAATGGTTACAATAATCACGGAAATGATCCGTATTTCGATTATAATCGAATACATTTCACACATAAGTGAATATAATATTGTTAATACTATCAACATCGACATTATTACTACCCGACCAAGTGAGAACATGATCAAGATTTATTAAGTCTGTTTTGCCGGTGACGGGAACTTCGGGGTTTGAGCCCCGGCCGAGTGTATTAGAGGTCTTGTTTCCTAAATGGTTTCCTACTCTTCACCCACGCGAATGTGGATACATTTCCTCTACATTCTACCTCAATATATTTAACACTAGAACTAGCTCCTGTAATTTTGATAAAAAAGTGCACTTTAAAAATTCAAACATTTATCTAAATAATAATAACAATAAGAACAGCTTACGTTAAAATATAAGTCAAGGGTAAGACTGTACTCGGAAGGTATTTTTGACCGTGTCTGTACACATGGAGTGCCAAGAGCCAATATTGGATCCGTGGACAGTCCTACTTGTAAAGTATAGATCGCACCCCCTTCTACCACTACCCCTTTATCTCCCCCCCCCCCAACCCGGGGGCCATCTGTCCGGCAAAATAGAAGGTCGAGAGTTGGACATGAATACGTTCGAGCGCCCCGATTAATTCATCCCCGTTCTAGACGGGCGTCATTTGGTATCCTATATGTTCTTCTTCTCGGCAGCCTCCTATGTGCTCTTCTCGGCACCCTCCTATGTGCTCTTCTCCTCGAAACCCTCTTATGTGTTCTTCTTCTCGGCAGCCTCCTATGTGCTCTTCTCGGCACCCTCCTATGTGCTCTTCTCCTCGAAACCCTCTTATGTGCTCTTCTCCTCGGCACCCTCCTATGTGCTCTTCTCCTCGGCACCCTCCTATGTGCTCTTCTCCTCGACACCCTCCTATGTGCTCTTCTCCTCGACACCCTCCTATGTGCTCTTCTCCTCGGCACCCTCCTATGTGCTCTTCTCCTCGGCACCCTCCTATGTGCTCTTCTCCTCGACACCCTCCTATGTGCTCTTCTCCTCGGCACCCTCCTATGTGCTCTTCTCCTCGGCACCCTCCTATGTGCTCTTCTCCTCGGCACCCTCCTATGTGCTCTTCTCCTCGACACCCTCCTATGTGCTCTTCTCCTCGGCACCCTCCTATGTGCTCTTCTCCTCGGCACCCTCCTATGTGCTCTTCTCCTCGGCACCCTCCTATGTGCTCTTCTCCTCGACACCCTCCTATGTGCTCTTCTCCTCGGCACCCTCCTATGTGCTCTTCTCCTCGGCACCCTCCTATGTGCTCTTCTCCTCGGCACCCTCCTATGTGCTCTTCTCCTCGACACCCTCCTATGTGCTCTTCTCCTCGGCACCCTCCTATGTGCTCTTCTCCTCGGCACCCTCCTATGTGCTCTTCTCCTCGGCACCCTCCTATGTGCTCTTCTCCTCGACACCCTCCTATGTGCTCTTCTCCTCGGCACCCTCCTATGTGCTCTTCTCCTCGGCACCCTCCTATGTGCTCTTCTCCTCGGCACCCTCCTATGTGCTCTTCTCCTCGACACCCTCCTATGTGCTCTTCTCCTCGGCACCCTCCTATGTGCTCTTCTCCTCGGCACCCTCCTATGTGCTCTTCTCCTCGGCACCCTCCTATGTGCTCTTCTCCTCGACACCCTCCTATGTGCTCTTCTCCTCGGCACCCTCCTATGTGCTCTTCTCCTCGGCACCCTCCTATGTGCTCTTCTCCTCGGCACCCTCCTATGTGCTCTTCTCCTCGACACCCTCCTATGTGCTCTTCTCCTCGGCACCCTCCTATGTGCTCTTCTCCTCGGCACCCTCCTATGTGCTCTTCTCCTCGGCACCCTCCTATGTGCTCTTCTCCTCGACACCCTCCTATGTGCTCTTCTCCTCGGCACCCTCCTATGTGCTCTTCTCCTCGGCACCCTCCTATGTGCTCTTCTCCTCGGCACCCTCCTATGTGCTCTTCTCCTCGACACCCTCCTATGTGCTCTTCTCCTCGGCACCCTCCTATGTGCTCTTCTCCTCGGCACCCTCCTATGTGCTCTTCTCCTCGGCACCCTCCTATGTGCTCTTCTCCTCGACACCCTCCTATGTGCTCTTCTCCTCGGCACCCTCCTATGTGCTCTTCTCCTCGGCACCCTCCTATGTGCTCTTCTCCTCGGCACCCTCCTATGTGCTCTTCTCCTCGACACCCTCCTATGTGCTCTTCTCCTCGGCACCCTCCTATGTGCTCTTCTCCTCGGCACCCTCCTATGTGCTCTTCTCCTCGGCACCCTCCTATGTGCTCTTCTCCTCGACACCCTCCTATGTGCTCTTCTCCTCGGCACCCTCCTATGTGCTCTTCTCCTCGGCACCCTCCTATGTGCTCTTCTCCTCGAAACCCTCCTATGTGCTCTTCTCCTCGACACCCTCCTATGTGCTCTTCTCCTCGGCACCCTCCTATGTGCTCTTCTCCTCGGCACCCTCCTATGTGCTCTTCTCCTCGGCACCCTCCTATGTGCTCTTCTCCTCGACACCCTCCTATGTGCTCTTCTCCTCGGCACCCTCCTATGTGCTCTTCTCCTCGGCACCCTCCTATGTGCTCTTCTCCTCGGCACCCTCCTATGTGCTCTTCTCCTCGACACCCTCCTATGTGCTCTTCTCCTCGGCACCCTCCTATGTGCTCTTCTTCTTGGCACCCTCCTATGTGCTCTTCTCCTTGGCACCCTCCTATGTGCTCTTCTCCTCGGCACCCTCCTATGTGTTCTTCTTCTTGGCACCCTCCTATGTGCTCTTCTCCTCGACACCCTCCTATGTACTATTCTCAACACCCGCCTTCATCATTGGCAGTTCAGCCTGTTGCGAGAGTGGCTCACTGGACCATTCGACCACCGAAGCGAGTATTAGTTCAACTGTATTCGGATATTCTGGACGGTGTAGTAAGACGTGGTGCACACACACACACACACACATACATAACAGCTAGTATTAATGTGTATTTGCTGGCCTGACACCGGCAAATGGAGGGGAGACAGTTTGTTGACACCCTACAGGAGTGTATGAATATTAATGGAAATGTCACACACAGTCCTTGCTACATGTTAACACAGACTCTTTATACCCAGTGAGAGTGGTAGGGTTATATGGGGTAAACACTCGGATGTCCTCATTTGACTGAGGAACTACATACTGTACTTAGACCTAGCTCCTAGAAATTAATGATTGGATAGCAGAACTCCGATACCTTAGCTCAGTCGGTAGCTTGTCTGTCTACTGAACTCCCTGGCATTGGTGCAATGAGGCTTTATCCTCTCACAGTGATGAATTAACGGACGGGGGCTTGATGTTGTGTCTGCTCTTGATTTAACTTAGTCTATAAGTCGTTTTTGATACATATATTAATTTTCTTAGCGCTGCATTATACTACTTGTTCAGATTGTACGCATTATAATGTAATGATTACGCTAATGAGTTAGGGATAAGGGATGTTGAATGTAGAGAAAATGTACCCGCATTTGCTTGGAGGGAGAGTGGATTTTTTTAAAAACCAATCTCAGTACAACTGACCGGGATTCTAACCACGATCTTCCTCCCTGTCGTCGATAGTATAGTCCAACACGAGAGTGAGACGCCTTAGACCATGGGACCGCCGAAGCAGGTTGTTTTGATATAATACTTGGGTTAAGAAAATGCACGTTAAATACCTCTAATAAATGATAATGAAATGATAACAGAATTTACAGAGTAGGCCTAGCCTCAGGACATACACACACACACACACACACACAGGTCTAGCTCATAGATATTGACTAACTGGCTCTACTTAGTCAAGGGGAATGTATACATTACATACATACAGGCATACATACATATAAGTTCTTTTATATTTATATACACTCGCTTTGCTCGTTGGGGGCTCCTCCCTCAAACCCCCAGTGGGTTTTCTTTGCAAGTGGATGTAAACTAATGTAATTCCAGAGCCGTTTTTTGATAGGTCTTACCGTTTAGTCACAAGAGACCTTCAAAGAAAGGTCCGCACCGACTTTAAAGTTGCTCCACTGTTTTGAATTTTTTTCGGGGATTGAAATGTTTTTTTTTTTTTACTTTTTGGAATTTTCCCTTCAGTTACAGGCTAGAAGCTATAAGTTTGCCAAATTTCAAGTTTCTAGCTCATCTGGAAGTGGGTAAACATTAATGTCAGTGAGTGAGTCAGCCATGTGGCTTTAAGTTATAGTAGAATAATACCGGTAAATACATACCTACCTGCATACCTGATCACGCCGTTCCCTTACAAGGTAGGCAAGAAACTGTCCATATAGCTCAAAAAACATCTCCTTGCTTAATCCATCCTCACTAACTTTCTCCACACTTACCTATCCTTGAATACTCCCTTAGCTTCGACAACATCCATACACCGAGTTATACATGTTCATTCATACTTAAAACTCTTAATGTTTCTCTTTTTCACACATTCGTCTACATCATTTAGACACGTTTTACAAGGCCTACCCCTTAATTTTGATCCACACACTCTACCTTCATATATTTGCTTTGTCACTCGATCCACACTCATCCTCTCAACATTCCCAAACCGACGTAAGACACTTCTTTCACTTTGACCTATTGTATTCCCTTTCAATCCTCCCTCCTTCACCACCCATTCATTACTGACTCCGTCCATACAAGTTTTTCCGCGCACATTATTTTATTTAGATATCTCATTCCAACGGCATAAACATATAGATTCAACTAGAAAATGTAGTACTTAGAACGTCCATAGCTTAAGGCCACCGCCTACTTGAATGTTGCGGTATTTCTTATCAGAACTGCGTACAAAGCGAACGGTTAGTAAGACGCGGTGATGATGATGATAATAATAATAATAATAATAATAATAACACTTATCAGAATGTTAGTTCAGAGGCATCAAAACCACTAGAGCCATCCTCATTTATCTGAGAATGTTATGTTTGGAATATGTTTTTTTTAAAAGTTATAAACACTTCTCCTCTTTCTCTCTCTTTCTTTCTCTCCTCTTCACCCACTCTACTATTCGCGCTTAGACAGCATTGACTTGTATTTAAAAATTAACTTTTTCTTGTTTCCTATTCTAGATAGACATTTGCTGCCACGAACTTTTTTTAAAATCTATATCCTGGCAGGAAGTTTCTTACTGGCCATTTTCGTGAATAAACCAATTAGCCTTAGTTGTGGACGATTAAAAAAAAAAGTTAAAAAAAACTACTTCAAGATCAAAACTAATAGTTTTGTGACAATGTAGAGCTATTTTTTTTAGGGTTATTGAACTATTCAACAATAATTTATGGTTTCTAATGCAATGTTAAAATTTCTTTAAAATCTCAAATAAAATGCAAACACATTAGCATAGGACATCTTATATTGACTTGTTGCGTCACAGGAAGGCCACACCTTTATGTTCGTGTTGGGGGTCCGGGGTTCAATCCTCGGTCCCGGCACGGATTTATCTGATTGCCAAACCCTTCCTTCACCTCTGTCAAGAAGTGTATTAATCACAACTTGTGAACGTGTGGAATGCCAGGCCGTCACCGTGGTTCGGATTCCAAGTTAAACTCTAGGTTCTCCATTTCATCTCACAATCATCCCACCATTACACAATAACGTAAGTGCGTATAACCCGAACGGGTAGTAAGACGCGGTGCTAATAATAATAATAATAATAATAATAATAATAATAAATAATAATAATAATAATATGTTCTTAACACGTGTTTTTCAATCCCCTGCCCCCACTTATGAAAAAGAGACTCTTCCTCCAACAATATACTTCTGTGAGAACTATCACCCGTTTACACACTTAAACATAGTCGGATAAAACGTCAAATAAACAAGGCAAGGGGAGAAAACATATATGTGTATGTGTTTGTGGGGGGAAGGGGGGGATTGAGCCTTTTAAAAAAATGGTGAGAGAAAACCGAATGTTTATCTCCTAAAATTTCCAATTTCCCATCACAGTTGTCTGACTATACATTATATACAAGTATATACAAGTCCTCGACCGACTCGTAAAAGATCTGTTCGAGAGTGAGGGTCAGAAAGTACCCCCAGCTTCATTCACCGTCCTTCCCGCCAAGCTCTGAAGCAATGGTTGTATGTCTATAGGACCCCTGGGATGGAGAGGTGAGGGGTTTGCGATATTGGCGACAGGGCTCGTAAATTTGTCCTCCATTTTATCCCCCCCGTCCTCACCCCTAGTACCCACGATATAAAGTCGCACGCGTCCCGTCGTTTTTCGACTGATCGTTACTCCCCACCCCCTTACTCCGCACACTAACCACAGTTTCCTATTTCCCATACTGCTATAACTTATAATTCAAACTTTAAAAGTAGCCACCAAACATAGTCTGACACCTTAGTCTCTTGGGCTAAGTATCCCGGGTTTGACTCCCGGCGTACCTTAAAAATGTATCAAGAGTCTATTGGTTCTTACCCTTTCACAGTGATGAGTTAACGGAAGGGGAGCTGAGTTCTGTGATTGTTCTAGATTTTTTTTTGTCGCCGTGACTTAGTAGTTCGGGTTTTACTTAGTCTCTGTTAACTAATAACGCTAATTTGTTAGGGATGTAGAAGGTTAAATTTAAAGGAATTGTACCCGCACTCGCGTGGAGAATGAGTGGGAAACAATTTAGGTAAGGCCACCCTCAGTACATCTTACCGATATTCGAACCTCGAGCTCCTTGATATTGGCAGTCTTGTCTACTGTGAGGTTTACGCCTTGGGGCTTAAATAATTTGATCACCGAATCGGTTTTCTAGACTTAATTTAGTGTGTAAGACGTGTGCTGATATAATGAATCTGTTACAAAAGTACACGATCAATAGCCCAAATTGGGGGGNGGGGGGGGGGGGGGAGTATTGTGAATAGGGTGTGTAGATTAATTTGCGGACAGTCCGTTTTGTACCGAAATTGTACCCGCAGTATATATATGGGCTGATCTTTTTTAAAATTGGGTTTTCGGTTCAAATGATGTGTTGATAGTAACCGCTGAATTAGTCAATATCCAGGAGATAGATCTGGTTGTGTTGTACTAGATGTGTTTCCTTAGTTGTTTAAGTTAGTTTGTGAGTCTTGCTGTACATTAAGTAAATATATAGGAGCTAGATTTGGGTGTGTAATATTAGCACGTCTTACTACCCGTTCGGGTGTCCTAAGTTAAGTTAGTTTGTAAGTTCCACTATCCAATTATTAAATATCCAGGTGGTAGAGCTGGGTGTGTAGTATTAGACGAAATGTCCTAAGTCAAGTTAGTTTGTAAGTTCCGCTATCCAATTATTAAATATCTAGGGGATGGGGCTAAGTGTGTAGTAGGGCTGTGCGAAGACCACTTTAGCAATTCGAAGCAAACTCGAATCAAATATTTTAATATTCTCGAAGCCAAATCGAAGTTCTAATATTCTTTGTTAGTTGTTTTATAATTGAAAAAATACTTAGCCTGAGTATTTATACACGGTGTATTTTAATTGATGTCACATATTTTAGAGGCATCTTCCCATCGAACTAACGATAAAAAAAAGTTCATATAAACATGGGTCCAGAAACGCTTAGTTTCTGAATTAAGAGGAGTTTTAGTAATTAACAATATTAAATAATTAATAAGCAATTTAACTAGACAATATTTAATAGAAACAAACAAAAACACATGGCAGAACATTTGGTTACAAAAATGGTTCAAAATGGTGTCCTCCAGCTTCTATGCATCCTTTGAGCCTGAGTTCCATTCTTTGTCGTACTCTATTAAATACACTTGTGGTGTTACATATTTGTTCGCATCCGTTTAAAATATGCTCTCATAAAACGTCAACAACATCAAGCACAGGAGTTGCGTAAACAATTGACTTTAAATGTTCCCAGAGATAAAAATCTATTGGGTTCAAATCAGCTGACAGAGCAATCCATTCAATGGGTCCCTCACAACCAATCCATCTTCGAGGAAAACGGACATCCAAATACTGACGAACTCTTCGACTAAAGTGAACTCCATTTTTCGTACGACATCCAGAGGCACACTGTTCATTAAATAGTGCAATTCATTTGAAAGAAATTGTAGATAAACGTTTGACACGCGAAGGTAAAAAAATAGGGGCCTATAAAATGATGGTGCACGATTCCATCCCAAACTTTTACACCGAACTTATTTTGGTTTTTGTCTTGTAGCGCTGCATAAGGGTTCGGCCAGACTGACGAGCGAGCGAGCGAGCGCGTGATTAGCAGATAGCTCTCGAGTTGTTGACGAGGAGGCTCCGAATCTTGGCTGAGTGAACTGAGGGTTTTTTTAACAAGTGATTTATTGTTGTAGTTTTCTCATCCTCTCTCCACGCTAATGGTGATTCTTTTTGTAAAGGCCTACTTTGATAATATTGAAGTATTTTAACATATCAGTTTTACATATAGCCTATATGTATATATACATATATTTTTTCATTTCATATATATATATATATAGGTATGGTTTATGATCTTACCAATTAAATTAGGCCGTTAGTAGCAGGTGTGCTAAACCTATCGATAGTAATAAAAATGTCAAAATGAGAAGTTTTCCTAGCACTCAATGAACCAACATACAATAATATTGCCTAGCGCCTGTAAACTAGGCTGTACCGGGTCGAGCGCGCGCGCTCAGTCGCTCGCTCCAGTCTGGCCACCTCTCATTACAGCCAATGTGTTCTATTTTATATTTTAATCGCTCGCTCGCTCAGTCTGGCCGCCCCCTAAGGGTTGTCTTCGCTTCAGATGTGGTTGCTATGGTAGTTGGTTGAATACCCTGTCGCACGTAAAACCACCTACATCAACGATCAGGATAGATGCCAAGAAATGTAGGACCACCGCACACTTTTGTTGAATGCGTTGGCAAAATGTTCTTCGTGGCAGAAAGTCTGCTTCAGTAAGTCATTGCACCCGTTGAAGGTAATAGGGGTACAGAAGGTTTTCATGGAAAATATTTCAAATAGTCGTATAATAAAACTTCTTCCCTCATTGCATCTCGTCTTGTACCATCTGATGTACTTTCGTCCACATTACGAAGAACTCGTTCCTCAAGGTCAACATTTTGTACCTCTCTTGGCCTTCCAGCGTCAAAGGATGTTCTCTCAAGTGAGCCTGTCTCTCGCAAACGTTGGTGGAGTTGTGTGAATGATCTTGGACAAGGTACGCCTTTAGGAACCTTTCTGAGTAACCTACACGTGCTTTTAATGCATTTCCATTTGCAAGACCATACGCGGGGTCAGAGGCGGATACAGATCCTTTTCATAGGGGGGGTCATAATTATAAATAACATAGTTAACTTACAATGATAAATTTCTGTTTAAAGCCATTTGATAGTTTCTCATTAATATTTGATCTTATTTGTGTTTTAAACCGTGGTCATCCTGTCCAATTTTTTTTTAAATCAGATAGTTTTTATGAACTATTTGGAGTGGCTCTCCTTCAACAATTTTTTGAAAAATGGTTCACTATAGAAGATATGAGTAGTCTTCTTCTTGATTTAAAAAAAAAAAGATTCTTTTATAAGCCATTTAAAGTGTTCCCCTCCTAGAAATTTTTGAAATTTGGATGCGCCTCGAAGCTATTTAGAGTGATCCTCACCTTATTTTTTACGATAATTAGATACCTTTAGAAGATAATCTTTGAAGTGGTCTTCCACCGACAAAATTTTTAAAATTGAGTTATTACATAAATTTCAAAAATTCAGAATTTGGAATTGTCCTCCCCTGGACATTTTTAAAATTTGGATGACCTTGGAAGCTATTTATAGTTTTCCTCCCCTGACTTTTTGTGCCAGTTAAATGTTTTTAGTCTAGTAGTTAATTGAAACGGTCTTCTCCGGCAAATTTTTGACAATATAATTAATTTAAAAGTCATTTGTAGTTTGATTTAAGGCCATCTTTTAGCTTCATATTCGATAATATCAGGAGATTTAAAATATATCTAGGGGGAGATGGTAATTTATTCCAAGGAGGGGTAAATTATTTCCAGGGGGGCAGAGTCCCCCACAGTTCCGCCGCTCTTCTGTCCTCACATCCTCTATAGTCAGTATTCGTGGATGAACTGCTCTCAGGCAGTGTGGTAGTCTACCGTCTCTACGCGGAACAATGTTCGTTACTCGCTATGCACGACAAATATTCGTACATGAAAACGAATATTTTTTCCACACTTGCGTGAGTCATATCGAAGATTAAATAAACGTGGACGAATAACGCACTTGTGGACCCAGCTTAAGAGGTATC
The DNA here is from genome assembly GCA_902151455.1 of Timema bartmani. Taxonomy (NCBI): domain Eukaryota; kingdom Metazoa; phylum Arthropoda; class Insecta; order Phasmatodea; family Timematidae; genus Timema; species Timema bartmani. Next base: position 86,387 of record CABFWB010003052.1, read on the forward strand.
TGCGAGTAAAAAGATTAAACATTGTATAAAATATATCTGTGTTGTATTTTCTTTAAAAATTTTGAACTTTCATTTAGTTTTTTTGTATTCACAGGGGGGTAAACTGACCCTTTGACCCCCTCCCCCTGAATCCGCGCCTGCGCGTGGTGTATGTCTTCCATTTCACTCACCGAATACATTTACTTGATTATTTCTTACTCCGAAGTAATCTGCAGTATCTTCCACAATCAACTAACCTCTTTAAACAACAATACAAAAGACAAATAGGCAAAACAAAACACACACGTACATTATTACTATCTTTAAAGAACAAAGATGACATTACATATTCATGCAACTAATTCATTCAAGCAATTTTGATTGATTAACTATTTAAAGGAAAATCTTTAGTAATTCTAAAACTAAGCCTTTCTATACCCATGTTTATATGAACTTTTTTTAATCGTTAGGTCGATGGGAACACGCCCCTAAAATATTTGACACCAATTAAAATACACCTTGTACAACCTGTGCACTAGAAAACGTTTTAATGAACAATTGTTTGTAATTTTTCGTTTTATTCTTGATGAATCTAACTTTAATCCTCATCTTGTATTTCAATTACTTCGGATTTTTTTTCCATTTGAATATTAATTTTTAATGTATAAAACATCTCAGAATGGTGATAATTTACCACAAATTTACTATTTTAGCTGTCACTATTTTTATTGGTGAATTTATCGAGGACTGAATTTTTTTTTCTTCTCGAAGCGAAGTCGAAGCTGATATTTGTTTCAAAGTCAAGTCGAAGTTTAGATATTTATAGGAAGTGTACCCTTATTTTCGTGGAGGTAAAGTGGAAAAAATCTTTAAGTGAACCCGGCCGAGATTCGAATCCCAACATCTCTGCCACAACCAAGAAGGCCAGGCCAGATAAGGCTGACGCCTTAGACCGCATACTCATCAGAACGGGTGGGTGTAATTCTTGTTCAAATGAAGTCGTAAGAATCCCCCACCCCAATCCCTCTACACCCTTTTTCCTAATAGTACGTCATCCAACAGGAAGCTAAAAGTGGAGGAGTGAATTAGCATAGATCTTGCGTTTCAGATAAAAGTGATGGGAGGGGTGGGGTGGGTGTACCAGGAGGAAGAGAGAAAAAAAATAGGGGTCTTACAGTTAAGACGAGAGAGTGCTGAGGGGTCAGCTGAGGAAGCATTTTGTAACGAGGATGAGATAATTGCGGCGGACGATGAGAAAGGAACGAGAAACGAAACTAAAGACGACTTAATTAATGTATCTTGGGGGGTAGGGGAGCGCACTGTGGTTAGGAAAGTGGGAGGTGGGGGGAGGAGTAAGTGTAGAGAACCGACCTTTGTATGTCTATAATTATACACAGCCCAAGAAGTCGCCAGCCTGGAGAATAACACTGACGGGTTCTAATTAATAACAAAAAATGTATGAAAAAAAAAATCTAATCGCTGGTGTTTTTCTTTAACCCCTTGTAAATGTTTCTCTGATGCTCACTAACTTTATCCTCTTCTTCGTTTCCCCCCCTCCGTGACCAACATATTAATATATAGCTATACAAAATATCAGCCCATAACTTAACAAGAGTAAAATAGCAAGTTTGACCCCTTGTAGCTCGTCAACTGTAAGGATTTGAAATAATTGAATCATTATTTATAGCTTATAAATGTATTATTAGGTGTTCTGTCTTACGACAGGTCCATTCCTTTTGTCAGTGAACTTAGACCGCCAATGTGCCCTGTCCTCTGCCTCCTCCTTCAGCCCCCATAATTTCCTTCTTTCCTTCAAGTCATCCAATACTTTGATCCTCCTTCATCCTAAGCTCCTCTTTCCCTCAACCTTTTCCTTCTCTCACGTCGTTCAGAAGACAGTTCCTCGTAAGGAATTGTATACAGTTGTTAAATTTGTGCAATAACATTTGATACCGACGAATAACCTTAATGGTTTAACAAGCTCCCCAGTAGGAACAACAGAGGAGTGCAAGCCGCAACAGGATTGAAATATCCGCAGGAAGCGGAGAGCGGACGACAAATCGATACTTGATGGACCAGACGACGACGACAACAACAACAACAACAACAACAACAAAAACAACTAATGAACACCACGGATTAGCCCCTGTCGATGCTAGAGTGAGTCTGCTTTAGACACTCCCATTAGCGTCGCGACGGGGACTTTTGCATGTAAATATTAATTAATTATCGTAGGGTGGACATTTACACACACAGGTACATTGTCGATACATTGTTTAATACATGTGTAGGAGGATTCAATGTATGACAACACACACGAACTCTCGTTTGTGACAGCGATGCTTGACCGCGCGTAGAGCCGCGAGCATTAGTGTGTTTGACGTGCAAGTTTTGAACACAAACCACCAGTTACAAACTTTCTTAATTAACCAATAACAACAACGCCGTTTATTTCTACACACCCACGTCTTGCCTCTAGATAATCTACTTATTGGATAACACGACTTACAAACTAACTTGACACCCAGGCCGCGTGGTCCAACGCGCTACTCTCGCAGTAGACTAGATTGCTGATGACGGGGAGATTGAGTTTCGAATCTCGGTCAGGTGTAATGTGTTAAAAAAAATTTTTTTTCCATTTTACCTTCACGCAAATGCGAGTACACTTCCTCCATATATAACCTTCCTAATCCCTAAAACCATATCAGGGTGACCTGGTGATCTAGGGGTAAGGTGTCAGACATCTCTGCTGGAGGGTCCGGGGTTCAATCCTCGGTCCCGGCACAGATTTATCTGATTGCCAAACCCTTCCTTCACCTCTGACAAG
>CABFWB010003053.1:0-15857 GCA_902151455.1 Timema bartmani
TAGCTGTGACCTTGTAAGCTCTCAGTGGTATGTTACTTCTGTTTAGTGATAGCTGTGACCTTGTCAGCTCTCAGTGGTATGTTACATCTGTTAGTGATAGCTGTGACCTTGTCAGCTCTCAGTGGTTTGTCACATCTATTCAGTGATAGTTGTGACCTTGATGACTCTCGGTAGTGTCTCTTGTTTGTGTAATTAGTCACCGAAAATTAGAATTACAAATATGGAGCTATTAAATTGTTTAGAGTGTACTTTTAATCAATCAAATGCCAGTGAAAATTTGAATGTTAAAATTAGAATCAGGCAAACCAAATATGATTTATGTTACACAAAAACACGAAACTCTAATATGAACTGGTCTGCTAGCGTTAGTAACAAACCATGGCTTAGCTTAAATATAATTAATACATAGGTGTAACTTGTTGTTTATCTAAACTAAAAATACTTAAACCATTTAACATTGGAAATAGTTTAGTGCAACACCATTTAGGAAGGACTATTCAGATACCTTAGGCCTAGTAATAATTTCAACATACATCAATAGTATTAGAATTTATATACCTTTTATAGAAATTTCTAATGGTATCATGAGCCTTTTGAAATTCAATCATTCAGTCATTTTCATATTTATTTGTCAATCTTCTGTTTGCATCGTTTTTATAACGTGTATCCTTCTAGCTTAACATTAATACGAGTACATATACAGGGTGTATATTAATTGGTGTCAAATATTCTAGGGACGTATTTTCATCGAACAAACACTAAGAAATGTGCAAATAAACTTGGATCTAAAAACGCTCAGTTCTCCTCTAGCTCAGAAAACAAGCGTTTAGAGACACAGGTTTATATCAACTTTTCTCAATGTTTAGTCGATGAAAATACGCCCCTAGAATATTTGACACAAATTAATATACACTCTGTATAGTTACTATAATGTTGCTATTATTTCTAGCAGCTGTTTTTACTGTTGATTCAACTTTACATTATTTCCACGACTGTTTATACAACTTATCAACATGCTCTCAACCATAACTTTTGCAATTAAGAGGAAACTGCCTTCTATTTTCCTACATGCAGTATATTCCGTTCGGAATGTGATGAATGTTGTTCAGTTTTAGCGTAATAAAGACACAATATTATCAAAATAAGAGTTGTTTATTAAGAAGTCAAGAAAAACATTGTAGTCTCATAACGTCATGACGTGATTCATTATTGCCGCATTGGCATTTCATTATATATATATATGCATTGTTTTATAGCACCGCGTCTTACTAACCATTCGAATTATGCGCCTATGTGCTAACTATGCTAATTGTTTTAGGGATAAGGAAAATCATATTTATAAGAATTGTACCCGCATTTGAGTGGCGGGAGAGTGGAAAACAATTTTTTTAAACCCACTTTCAATACACCTGACCGAGATTCGAACCTCGATCTCCCAGTCATCGGCAGTCCAGTCTACTGTGAGAGTATTGCGTTAGACCACGCGGCCACCGAAGCGAGTTATTTCTTTATTAAAAATGACGGATGAGGTAAAGTGTTTTCCTTGAACTCTAATTTCCGCTATATTATATAAATCCTATTGTTGACAATAAAGAGCCGACTGATGGTATTAATATTGTGATATGTGTCTGTGTTCGTCAGGTGGCGCTATCAAGTGTTTCGAGTGCAACAGCCACAACGACTCCAGATGTTCTCTGGATGTTCTTCCTGTGGAGTTGAAGAAAGACTGCTCTGAGCACAAGGAAGGAACTAAGTACACCATGTGTCGCAAGATTGTTCAGCACATAGACTTCGAGGTCAATGGAAGTACGTATGTCATCTACTCGGTGTTTCACCTCTTACGATTATTAGCTCGGTAACAAATCAACAATAACAATAGTTAGTGTAAAACAACACAAATTATTGTGGTTATTAATAACCTACTTACTCCATGGGATTCACACGGCCGCCGAAAATAGAAATCAGACTCTGCTTCAGTGGCGCAGCAATTCACACACTGTATGTCGACCCATGATGCATTGCATCGCTAACTCAAAACAGCTGATTAACAACATATTTTATTTTCTAGTATATATATATATATGGTCATTCTCCTGATGGATGTTTTCGAATTATAGCGCTGTGTTGTGGCACAATACAATCCATGGTTGGTTACACACGCTTTATATTAACGAGTTATTTCAAATCTCCTCACAAAGAACAATGAAGCTGTCTGCTAGCTTCTGGCTGTAGAGCGCATGCGCTGTCAAATGCGCATGCGCACTGTTTTGAGATGGCTGCTTCTGAGATTAGATTGGTTCCTCCGTGCCGAACATCTCAGGCAGAGCGGGCGAAGTAGAGATGAGTTGAACTTTAACGGAACAGCTCGCACCGATCAGGCAGAAATCTTGTGATTGGCTTAGAGCTCGTCACGTGACTACGTTTCTGTATTGCGCTAGTTTTTCGGCGAACGTGTGAATCCACAGTAAGCCCGCAATAGAGCCATACCGACCGAGTGGACGCCATCTGTTGGCAAACATAGTGTCAACTTCTGCGGATAGAGGGTGTCATGTGGTCATCTCAGTTTTCTAGACCGGAGCCGTTTATTATTTATCTAAGTAGCTCCTCATTTGTCCTCACGGTATTGAGTTGACCCCGTTCCAACCACTGGTTCACATAACAATCTGGAAGTGCCGGGAATTGAACCTGGAACGTCTGGATCTGTAGCCAGTAACTCTGACCACTAAGACACAGAAGCGGTCGGTCATTAGTAACCTGCCTTTTTTATGTCACTGCATATTAACACACGTTCGGTTTGTACGCATATGCAATAACTAAGCAAACAAAGTAAGGATGAGTAAAGTAGAATTTTGAGAAAATGTACCCTCATTTACGTGATGGGATACTAGTAAACCATTTAGAAAAAAAAACAATCTTAGTATGCCTGACCGGGATTCAAATCCCGTCCTTTCCTTTACCGACACTAAACATGAGGTTTACATGTAGACAGCGTGACCACCAATGCGAGTTTATGATCTAACAAGGTGTGTACAGGAGTCTTAGAGCAAAGTTAAGGCTATTCATGTGATTTAATATTAATTTTACTATCAATATGTTGAATGCAAACAAAACTTAAAAGAGGTCGCAAATTATTATTATTATCACCACGTCTTACTACCTGTTCAGGTTGTACACATATAGGATGATTACTTTAATGTGGCAGGGATGAGCAAGGAAGCATTTAGGTAATATACCCACATTTGCGTGGAAGGAGATTGGGAAACCATTTAGGAAAAACCGCTCTCAGTTGACCCGAATGGGATTTGAACCCCAATATCCCCATCATAAACAGGCCAGTATAACACGAGAATGACGCCTTAGACCATTTGGCAACTGAAGTGGATAAAAATCACATAAAGGATACGAAATAGCCGGGGGTTAGAAGGGGGGTGAATGTAAACTTCCATGATTTTAAGTGTAAAAAGTACCAAATACATATTTTTAAACAAGACAATACAAACATAATTCTGAAATATATACATTCACATATAGTGTGGCCCTTGGTGGTTTTGGGGTAGGTGTTCGCCTTAGGACTCGATGTTTGCAGGTTCAAACCCAGCCGAGGTTATCAGATTTTTATAAAGCTATAAAAATTCCGTTTCACAACTTCCTTCAGAGGACCGTCGGTCCCATGTCGATGGTGACATGTAAAAGATCCTTAGAAGGTATGTGAAAATACCTTTCTGGCAACATTTGTAGGTTCTTTCTCACTTGCTCGTAGAAATCCAATGTGAAAAGCAACGGGAATCTACCGCACTTGGAAGATTTTCCTAGGAAATTTGCTTTCTATCAGATGGTTAGGGCAGCACTAACCAGCCGAAAGGATGAGTGCATGCCGAGCTCCGGATGGATGAGAAGCACATCAGACCAACCGGAGGCTACACGTGTCGTCCCAGTCTTTCCATATCACTTCAGAAGAATTGATCAAGTGCGACATGAATGTTGTAGTTAGCCAACGTGGCAAAATCGTTCTTCTTTTGAAGAATTATTTTAAAGTTAATAAACATCGCGATTTAGCGAGTGGTGAAAGAAAATGGCTGTGTGTGAACAGAAAGTGTGGAGCATATTTAAACACAAGGGGAGAGTTTTCTTCATGCTTTTTTTTTTCTTTCTTCCTAATCTTGGCTTATTGATTGCAACTAGGTGTCTAAGGTTTTCACATTTGTTATGTTCTGGGTGAGTCTGATGATAGGTTCATAACAGAGAGTAATGACCAACACAATCATGGGCCTATGACGAGCGTACACTAGAACGACAAAAAGTAAATGTTACTGCCAAACGTAGAGCCACAGAAGACATTAGCAAACAGACACTAGCACTCATTAGATCGTGTGTTGATGAAACCTCAGATCTGGTTGAACGATGTAAAACACACTAGAACATGTACGTATGACGCGAGAAGGAAAAGGAAGGTTACGGTATGCCAAAACTTCCGCCTTACGTCAATGGAGTCTACACCGCATTTGATAAAATGTATCCGCTAACCAAGAGAGGTGAGGATTTGGTTCTTGTGAGTACTCGGTGGATAATTTGTTAATTTTTGGAACTTCTTGTAAACTTAAAATTTTAACGGATTAACAAAATGTTTATATTGATGGAACATTTGAATTTTGTCCAAAATATTTCTTCCAATTTCTTCATGGATATTTTAAAGGGTAGTTTTATCCCCTTGATCTTTTGTCTCTTGAAAAATAATGAAGTGGCCCACACAAAATGTTTTAAAGCAATTGGTTTAACTTTGTTCAGAATTTCACCGGTCCTTGCAACCTCGTGATACTGTTGTGGAACAAGCCATTCACCATGCTGTGCGAATCATTTGGCCCAACAAGTGTCGTTTTCACTTGACCCAAGTTTGGTGGAGGAAGTTCCTAACGCTAGGCTCGTACACAGATTACAATGCTACAAACAAGGTTGGCTAGTGAGTGAAATGGTGTTCTGGTCTGATTTTCTTAGACCCGTCTGAAGTTGGAGATTTGTTTTGTCCTCGACCTGATACATAGGGGACCTACTGATGAAGGCTCAACAAAGTTCATGGACTATTTAACGGACACATACATCTCTCCTGAAACTACCTTTCCATCAACCGTATGGGCTGAGTCTTCTGCCACGCTGACAAGAACCACTAACGCATGCAAAGCCTTCCTCTCGCACTTAAACGAATAATGTTATTGTTCTCACCCTTCTATTGTAATTTTTATTCAAGCCTTAATCAATCTTCAGAATAACTCACATATTAAGTGCAATAGCATGAATCATAGACCTCCCTACCGGTCCAGTAAATGTAAGGAAAAGATGGCGTTTCTTGAAAATTGGTTGTGTGGCTATAAGAACGGAAAATGTTCTTTTCTTCAATTTATTATGGCTGTGTCGGTTTGCCTACATTAAAGAGAAGAATAAGTGAGTTTTAATTTTAACTTTTCCTTTTTAATTGAAGAGATTTTGACATATACAATAATTTGTCTGTTACTTTTACAGTTGTTGTAAATAGATCCTGGTAATTCCTGGTTGGGGACGATTAATTAGTGTTCTTGATATTTTCGAAAACATTGGCTATGATCTCCATTGTACCTCAGAGATTTCCTTGATAGGTATAATTAGGGACGAGCCATGTCATCATCGACCAACCCTTGAGTTGAAGAAGAACCTTTACATACACACATGCACGTTGTCTAGTGGCCAGGAGTGCTATTCTCTAGTGTTACCACGGGCAACAGTTAAACGTGAGGGATAATATAATATTAAACATACAATAATTATAATGTACCCTGGACTCATCTTGTCAGTCTCTTAAATGGAATACAATGCCAACAGTTTCCATAAACTAGACTGGATAAAATCCTGCTGGGAACGTTGAACTGTGCGTGCACGACATTTCACAATGACCATTGAGACGCTCGAGAAAATTAGAATTTGTTTGGATTTACAAAGAAAAGAGTATTTAAAAAAAATCCAAAGCTGTATTTAAGTTTAAAATATTTGGAAGAAGGCGATCTTTACGGTGTGGGTAGGCATGTGTTAACACGGTTTAAAAGTTCACTCCTCGCCACTGACCTAGATATAGGCGTCCATATCGTCTTTTCTTGTTTTCAGGAGATAAGGAGGTCGGGGTTTGAATCCCAACCTTGCTGTGGTAGTTTTTCCTAAATGGTTTTCCACTATTTCTCCACGCGAATACGGACACGCTTCCTCCATCTTTTATCTTTCTCGTCCCTACACAATTTGTGTTGTGTAAATATCCGGAGAGGCCGGATAGGACGCATATCAGCAGAGGAAGTGACAGAAAACAAGTCTCCATATCAGAGAAGTGGAGAATACTCAACTCGATCCCACCAACATCGCTGCCACTTCCATACAAATGCATGGTAGCACTGACGAACATGTTATGTTCAATGATCAGCTCTAATGATTGTATTTAACTTGTTCATGAGTTCTTTTGGGTGGGGCACAGTTCAAGGAGCTCAAAATTTCGTTCCAAAACTACATTGCTTCATAGCTATGCTATTGTGATGTACCATTAACTCACGACCTCTGAAAAACTGTGAATTTATTTTATTTTTAACATAATAAAGTTTGAAAGTATTTAGTGAAAACCTTTAGTTGCACAAATTTGTATCAATTTACATGCTTATAAATTATGGAGTTTAGCTATACTAATAAAATAAAATGAAGTAGATAGCAATTTGCGTATATTTTATGTAATTGGATTTAGAATTAAATTTGAATAATGTGTCAAGTGTGCTAGCATACTATAAATGTTTATAAATTGAACCAATGAGAGGCAAGCCAGCCACTAGTGGACGAGGTATTATTGCAATGGGGACTGTAAGCTTCTGAGACTATGGCCTGGACCGACCCAGAACTAGGATCAATAAACACCTGGTGTACGTCGTGCGGCGCTACAGCTTCCACCAAGGTCCATGGCAGAATATAATCATGCGTCACCAGAGAAAACGGCGACTGTTGATGTTTTTATTGAGCCGAACATTGTTCTGGACAATATTCAACTATTGAGTAGACACATTCATCACAATATTTACTACCAAAATCTAGTAGTGTGGACAGTAGATATCGCTCCCTCCATTCAAAAAATACTAGTTACATCATGCTAGGAATTATGCTATGTTATGTTATGTTATGTTATGTTATGTTATGTTATGTTATCGTTACTTCAGTCTTAACATTACTCCTTGGATTTTAAGTTGATATTTTTACTTGGTGATCAAGTTAGACAGAAAATCAATACAAAATATATTCAATAGTAGTATATTATATTTATATAGATCATAGAATAACTGTTGTTCATGTGGTTTAAGTAGACAGTCTCACAAAATATGTTAAAATTCAAATAAATACGTTCGAGGTGCTCGATCGATTGGAGTTTTAAATTAAAATCACTTTAGATGAACTACTAAACGAAACTTTTTAAGCGACCGCCATCTTTAGCAGTTAACCAGATCATAAAACCATTGTGTTTAGGTTCAAAGAATATCCCTACCAGATTTCGTTGAAATTGATCCACAGTAATCGTGGAACAAGCAGCCTGATGAAATGCCAAATGGTCAAGTTGAAACAGGACCTTTCCTCACTCAATCAATTATCTTCCCCACGTGGGCTCTGTCGAACTTCACATCCTGATCTGGCTTGGTCAGGATCCTGACGTCCTCGAGTCTTCTGGCACGTGACAAAGCCACATACAACTGTCCATGGCTAAACACAGGTTTAGAGAGGTAGATACCGACCCGTTCGAAAGTTTGTCCTGGACTTTTATTTATAGTCAACACAAAAGCAAGACTAACAGGAAATTGTTTCCTTGAAAAGTAAAAATGAAAATGAAAACCAGAAGGCGAAGGATTAGTTTGGGATAGAAGAACCTGTCAACCAGCATACGGTCCAATATGTGGTTCTGTATCCTAAGGATGGTCAATCTTGTACCAATGCACAGGCCATTATTAGTGACCAAGATCCTTATTGACATCACTACGGCACCGACAGTTAATTTAAATGCATGCGGGGGTAGACCAGGTGGGTTAAGAGAATGAAGGAATTCTATAGGAACGTTCATAGCTCCGTCTTCCTGTTGACGCTCCAAGACATCAGTACTCAGGAAACTCCAGACTTCTTCACCAATACTGTTAGCCACCTTTTCATTAATGGCACCAAATTTCTCGTTCCTCGGGCACAGGATGGCTCTTGAAGAAAGAATCTGAAATATGACTAAATGAATAATAAAAACGTTCTACAGAAACCGTCTCAAGACCAAGAATAATAAACCAAGTGTGTGTATATATATATATATATCGGCATCAAGTGAGACGACGCAATGCAAAAAAATCTCGAGTTATACCTCCGGAAGTCCCCGTAGTACTGCTCTATTGCCTTTTCCGACTTGGAGAAGTAAACTCTTGAAGAATTCTTGTTCATCGTTAGCTCTCATTTTAATTTTTAATTTGAATTGGAGGATCGGGCTCCTAATGGCGAGTAATTGAGACACTGCTGAACAGTCTTGACTTTTCACCTCTTCTCACAACCAGCACACTTGGCGAAAGTCACCTCCCTCTAGTAGAACTTTGCCTTAGAAAATAACTTTGTCATTTCCAGTTATGTCTCTCAACAACCTATCCGCTGCATGCAAAGCATCACAAGGTGCCATAGGGGCCTCGTCCCAAACGATAAGATCGCACTATTTCAGCTATTGAGCCTTTGTCAAATATACGGCCATGTTACACATACTGTCTCTGTCCAGAGGGACGGGAAAATGGAACAAACCGTAAGAGGACTTTCCACCTTATAAAAGAATCTCATCGATACCGGTCCAGGTGACCGTAAGGGCAACTCATCCCATTCCTTTGATCTGATGCATGAGGAAATTGTAGACATACGTCTTGCCGGAACCATCGGGACCATTGATGAAAAAGGCTCATGTCCTAGGTTGCTCACCTTCAACATGGGACCGGACGGCATCCATTACTGAGTCAAAGAGGGCTCTTTGGTCGTCGCTTAACGTCTCTGTCTCGTGCTTGGACTTATCAGCCTCAGTCTGAGCGTCATATGTCTAAATACCGGAGAAGCCGGGTTGCAATGAATAAGGATGTGAACGAATAGGCCTCTTAGTTAAATTTCATCTGCCAGGTGGCGGCTTTCAAAAGTGTCGTCTCATAGGCATAGTCACTAGAAGGAGAAGCTGCTGGCAGGCCTCTTTGAAGACACCACAGATTTGGCCATGCACAGTTTTCACGTGGTGAAATAAGTTGGACGTCTAACCGGGTGTAACAGCGTCCTTGGGTATAAAAGTTCTTCCGAAACCATCGGAATGATATTGGCAACCCTGATTAAGGGTGTTGACGCTTCCATTTTCTATAGGTCTCTAGCGGCATTATTTTTCCATCCAGATATGGGGCTGTAGACACTGCACAAAGATCATGGCTAGGGGACGGATCTCCAAGGAACATGGTCTTCCCTGAAAATGTTGCTCTTTACGTGAAAGATTAATTTTAAAAAAGGATGAAAGATGCAGACCTTTCAAGAGCAGCTCTGACATCGTTATCCCGTATCAATACAGATTGGCAGCTCTCCGTGTGGTAAGAGTAGTGGATAGACCAGATGGTCAGCCTCGGGAATAGTTTGTACGGGACGGTCAATAAGATACACTCTAAGGTGTTTCCTCATGGGCAGCTCTTATCCGGCAAAGATGGCAGTAACCTCATTCTGGGCCACAGGAAGGTTGTATATATTCGGGTCTCTACCCAAGCTGGTTTTGATGGATGTTATTACCATCCTGGGTTGCTCCCTTCTCTGCCAAGTGCTTGCCTCCTCGGCTGCCAACATCACTCATCTTGTGACGTATGTGATAATAAGGGTCGACATAACTTGGAACGGCTTTCAGCCTAGCTATAAGCTGGAGCTGGCAAGGATCGTGTTGTTGTTGGTGGATCTTGTTCACTATCTCCACTTCAGGAAATACAACTGATTGCATTTTGGAAGATTTTCTCTTCGAGACTTGACAGATCCTGATGTAAAATGGCAAGCTTGACCATGAATTAATTTGGGATCTCATCCTGGAGATTCACTCAAGCCACCGGCATTGAAGGAAGAAAAAGCCAGCGAAGAGTTGTAGTGGCATATATGTTGCCCGTAATCTTTGTCGATATCGTTGTCACCTGTTAGAAGGTCCCTAATTGCTTCTGGCACAGGTTTTAAGGGATCAAATTTCACTTTCTCTTTATTACAACCAATCACGACCAACAACCTCGTCTTGAAAGTACCTGGCCCACAGCTAGCACAGGTCTCAGACATATGTCCAATAGAATGTGTCTGAATATTTTTCACTTCTCCCAACTCTACATAAGTATCACGATACGTACTAAGGTGGAATAACCTTGGTATTTGCCATCCCCCAGGCAAAATTTCATCATCAATCTCGATGACAATCTCATCAATAGAATTTCCGTAAAACGGTTCTAGACAAAGTCTTGCTGGTACAACAGGAACTAACTTTGACCACATGCTCATAGGAGCTTCCCACCTGTTGAGACGAAGCGTGTACTTTCTTTTTCAGCCGAGCTAGATTGGGCCTAACGAATGGTGAGTCTTCGGTAACTCGTACTGTCGAGAACCCGCTTTCTGACCTTTTGGGGACGATATCCCTTTGACGGTACAACAAAAGTAGTTTCTTTATTACTTGTTATGTTGTATACGTACTTATATAAATGTCTGCTAAAGCTCGTTCATTTTCATTATTGCCCTATTCACAAAAGTTTATTCGAGCTGTCTCTTAGAACACGAAATGCTTATTCTAAGAGAAGTGGTTTAGTGGTTTGCGATACTCCCCTTAGTGTGTAGGTACACCTACTAGTAGGTGTAGTGGTAGTAGTCTTACAAAACACAATCAATCACCATTTCTATTTGTAGTTTTATTATTATTTATAATTCAAATGAAATAGTTTAGTATAATCTAAGACACATTTTATCTTATATCCAAAACAACTATTGTACATCAGTTAAAATCATGTATTTTTCTCTGACATGTTTATTTTGAGCCCTGCAACGTTTCAATGTTGTGGCAACTGTCACTAATAATAATGATTGAATATTGTTCTTACCACTTATAGTTTGATTGTCTCAATGAGTTGGTTACATCTTGAAGGGTTTTTGTCACAGATCCCCCTGATGACCGGACAATCCGCGGCTGTGGATGGGACGACTCCACTTATAAGGGCCGCTGCTATCAAAGATCCGGGTTTGGTGGTCGCCAGGAAGTGTGCTCCTGCCTCACCGACAACTGTAATGGGGCCCCTCATGTGGGGACCATGCCCTTTCTCCTGGGGACTAGTCTACTCTTTCTCGCCAGGTGTCTCTTCTGAGTCGCCCTCTAATGCCTTACATCTGACACAGCCAAAAAGACACTTCCCTGGAAGCCTAGCGAAACTCTCAATGAGTTACAAGTTACCAAAATGTATGCAGGCAGCTTCTCATGCGATTGATATTTGAATGGGTGAACCCTCAGAAGACACTGTTCCATCTATTAATGTAAGATTATTAAAGTACAAGTGCATTCAACACATTAGAGTTGAAATTACCTTTACAAATAATATTTATATAGTAAAATATATTAAAGGTTTCAATAGTTTATTTTAATTGAGAAATTAACTCGCCTAGTAGTAAACTGTGCCAAAATATGCAAGAATATTCTAAGTAGAGTCAAATAGTAAAATTATTATATGAATAAGCATTTGTTAGTTTCATAGAATACTTAGAGTTGCGTGCAGTGTTCTATTCAATTAGGTTATGTTAAATTACAAATATGTCTCCTAGTCTTGAATAGCCTATCCAACCTAAAGTGAACACATTTTGATTATTTATTTTATCCTGTAGCATAGTTTATTGCTGTGTTTAGTCGATATACCGAAAAATACCGCTGCTGGTAATTAAAAGTACCAAAGCATTTTAAATAATTAAATAATACCATTGGATGTAGAATATATTTTAATTTAGAAAAACAAAACAAATATTGACCGTATATAAACTATTATTGTTTCGTCTCATTAGTCTGTGTCTGTATTCGGTTCCCACACTCAATAACTTATGATGGTAAAAAAATTAATTTTGATTATTAAAGAAAATGGACACTTAAAACTAGTAAATCTGCTCAACTCTCATTGATTTAAAAAAAATTGTTTTTTTAACCCTTATTCTCGAATATAATTACTTAGAGACAGGGTTGGACAGGTGAAAATCTGGACTTTTTGGGCCGGGCGGTTTAAGGTATTGGTCTTTGTAGTTCATTTGGTCAGTTCTTAGGGGCAGGTTGGGTATTTAATCCCATTTGGGTTCGCTGGGGTGAATTTCACACGGATTGTCACTATTTCCCTATACTCTAGTTTACAGTAAATGAAGGCACATTCGCACAGATAGGCCTACTCTTCTCAACCCAATCCGTTAGTTTATGTTGTTAACTACACAAATAATAAAATAATAAACTACTAAAGTCTAGACTCTAGAATATCTGCTTGTTATCCTAGAATGTAAATTATGTAACTAATATAGGTAATTTCTGAAATAAATGAGTGAGAACGTTTCATGTGAGTTTCATTTTTACATTACGCTTATTTTATTCTGAGTGTTTACAAATACCTAGCTTCTTTTAGGTTTGGATTTAGTCTCTGTTTTGGTGCAAATAAATTATGTTTGCAAACCCTGTTTTGATACCGTAATATTGTTTAAATCATCATCATCATCATCATCAAGCTCCGATTGTCTGGTGTGGTTTACAACCCTCTTCCATCTCGTTTGACCTATGTACAGTTCTTCTTGAACCTGGCTCCACTCTGCACCTCTGCTCTTCACATCTTGTCTCACTTGGTCAATCCATCTCTTCCTTGGTTTTATTCTGGGTCTCGCGCCTCCCACTTCTTTCTCTAGACACAGGTTTAATCCGTTTTATGTGCTCAAACCATTTCAGGTGAGACTTGACCATCTTTTCACATAGTGGTTATTTTATTCTTGTTCTTGTGTAATTTCACATCTTGTCCTGGCTTGTCTTCTCTGTCGTGGTTCTCAGGAACTTCATTTCTGCACTAGTATTGTGCTCAGGTTTCAGTTTGAGTTGGTTCATGTTTCTAGAGTATGGGCTGTAATGTTGTACAAGATGGTCTCAGTTCTATGTGGTACTTGGTTATCCCACAGAAGACCATGTATGCACTTGGCGCTAAAAGTGTCCTTCTGTTTGTAACCGGGTTGTGACTTGTGCATCAAGTTTGTTATCATCAGTGATTATGCCCTAAAGCTTTAAATTTTAAAACATAAAATAATCCACTTTCCAGAAAAAAGGACTAATTTGGCTTAGCTCAGTATTTTCTTTCACGGGTTTTTTGTCAGAATTGTCTACTTTAATCATCATCATCATCAAATGTTTTCAGCCTGTGGTTGGGCCAGTTTGGTAAATTGCCTTCATCTTCCTCTATCTTTACACCATTGCTGTCTTCTCACTTGCACTTTTTCTGATATCTGCTCCTCCCATCTCTTTCTTGGTCTACCTTGCTGTATTTTCCCTACATACTTCATTTCCAACATTTTCTTTGGCATTCTTTCTTTTTCCATCCTCATAGCATGTTTATACCATCTCAGTCTTGCTTCCTCTACTATCTCATGTACTCCCTTCACTCCTACTCTTTCCCGGATAACTTCACTCCTAATCTTGTTCCTCCTCGTGACAGCTAACATGCTCCTCACAAACTTCATTCCCATGGCCTCCACTTTCCTAGTTTCTCTTACATTCATTGTCCATGTTTCTTCTGCCTATGTGACGATGGGTACAAAGTACGCCCTGTACAACACTTCCTTACACTTCAAGGATACTTCTCTTCTCCATAGCAGGTATCTTACACACCTAAAGAACAACTCTCCCTGTTGTCCTCTTCTCATTAGATCCTCTCTATTTCCACCTTTCGCCTAGATCATCCTTCCAAGATAATTAATGTTCTGTACTATTCTCATCTCTACTTCATCCAACTATATAGCTTTACTAAGCCTTATCCTCTTCCTTGGGTTTACTATCACTTCACACTCTGCCATGCTAAATTTTATTCCACACACCTCATTCCTTTACTGTAACCGATCGTGTACTTCCTCTTCCTTCTTCCTCAATACCATCAAGTTATCAGCACACATCATGGCTTTCATTATTTCCTTCACGAGTTATTCTGCCACTTTGTTCATGACCATTTCCATTACCATTACAAATAGTAATGGTGAAAGGGTGCTCCCCTGCTTCACTACATTTTTTATTTGTAACCACTATAAACTTAAAATATTTGTTAATATTACTCAAAAGGATGTTAGGTTGTTGATCAGTATTAAAATATGCTATATTAAAATTATTAAAGCAATTTGTTATATATAAAAGGTACAAATTACTAATAGTACATTCTTTCTAAATCCAAAGCATGCCATCAAATGTCTTGTACCAGAGAACTTTTTGCTAAGAAATTGTGTAATGGATTTGAACAAATGTGATATTCATGGGCGTAGGGAGGAGGGTTTAGGGTAGGGGGTTCAACTCTCCCTTCCCTCCAATTTTTCGAAGTTTTTAAAATGAATCTTAAAGATGACCTTGTATCAAACTTCGAATAACTTATAGAAGTATTCACTTTTCAAAAACATTCTGGGGAAGGACCACTCCAAAAAACTTTTAAGGTATTTAATTTTCAAAAAAATTCTAGGTGAATATAATTCTAAATGGCTTTTAGAGGTATTCGATTTTTTTGAAAATACCCGTAAGGGACACTATAAATAGTTTCCAAATGCATACAATATTTAAAAACAAAATCCAAGAGAGAACCACTCTAATTAGCTTATAAAAGCATCCAATTTTTAAAAATGTGTTAGGATAAGACCACACTTTCAATAAGTAACCAAGTAATCTATTCTAGAAAAAAATCAAATTTAGAACCATTCCAAATAGCTTGTAAGGATATCCAATTTTAAAAATTGGCTGTTGGATACTATATAATAATCAATAATTTATTATATAAATATCACTACACTATTATGAAAAAAAATATTAATATTTCTACTGCATCCAGATTTTACAGTCAAATATTTTTTAGAATTAGTTGAGTAATAAAATATCTTAAAATAAATTAATACTTTTTCATGTGTTTTGAACTTGTATGTAATAATAATTGTGTAATTTTTTTATATCGATCATTTTATTTACATGAGTAATTCATTGTTAATTTGAATATTATGTAGTTGCAACTTTCAGTATAAGTTTATTGTTTGTCTTTAGCATCAAATGGGATTGAAAGCATATAACTTATAAAACAAAATTACAGTGTTAAATTTAATAAAAATGTAACCACAAAGTGTTTATTTCCCAAACATAGCAGAATATATGTTTACTA
Organism: Timema bartmani; assembly: GCA_902151455.1. Lineage (NCBI taxonomy): Eukaryota > Metazoa > Arthropoda > Insecta > Phasmatodea > Timematidae > Timema > Timema bartmani. The sequence goes on from CABFWB010003053.1 coordinate 15,441, forward strand.
GTGGTTTGAGATTTGAATAGACAATCTGTAAACAACAATACTTTAGTAAATTATATCAATAGTTAAATAAAAACTACCTCTCCTTTGGAATTGATAACTTCAAAGTTGGTTCTTATTCACACAATGAAATATTAGTTACTGTTTGGTTATGTTGGGAAGAAATAAAGTCCCTCTATTTTGATTGTTTGGTCAGTTGTGTTTAAGTGTTTTAAGCTTTAGCAATGTTAAAACTGCGTGTTTGTACATTTTAAAAGTAATATTTTAGTTACGGTACATAATATCTTAACAACTCAAGTTTTCTTTTAATTGAGAAGAATTCAGTAAACACACAAAGATGACCTTAAAAAAGTAATTAAAAAACTACATCAAATCATTTTTTTAATAATAAATGATACGGCGCACAGCACAGACTTTCTC
>CABFWB010003053.1:38875-49362 GCA_902151455.1 Timema bartmani
CACTATTTTTTCTTAATATCGCTTTTGATACGCAAGCAATGAACAAGTCTCCTCTTTTTGAAAAAAATATTTTTGTTTCTGTACAAACACAAGTGATTATTCACAGCCTATGTAAAAGAATGTGCAGTAGGCATTTAAATTATACTCAAACTCAACTGTACTTATAAATTAAGGCCACTTTGACTGACAGCTGTTATCCAACTAAAAGCACGTGAGGGAGTCAGTAGCTCAGACAAGTAGCTCGGACAAGTCTAAACAAGTACCGTGAGTATAAACATGTCACTGTCATCAGCATGAAAATATGTGTTTTTGACTGTGCTTGGAGTTCATAGTCTCGGGCAGACAATGCCACCTAAGAATTCAAAATAAATATTGATAAACAAAAAGTAAGTGCTAAGCTTGAGTTTGCAACGCCACAGATAATATTCAGAAGTTATCCATAAGAATGTTTATCAAAGGTGAAAACATGAACAATAATATTGTTTTTCAACATTAGAATTTGAGTTTAAGACCTGTGTTACGTAACACTGCAAGCTCAAGAAAGAAGTGAGAGAGGAGAGCACATGGGAAGGGGGGAGAGGGTTTTGGTGAGAGATTTGGTTTTACAAGTTTTCTTTTTAATGTCAGCTGTTTGTAAAGTATTCCCTACATTTTGACAACTACATTTTAAACACCCCTTTCAACATTACTACAATAACTAACCTTATTTCACATTACAGGGAAAACAATCACTATTCATATTCGGTTGGTATTGGTTTGAAATTATTTGATTAAAATAAAGTGCTTTTCACACACCCCTAAGTTTAACCCAACCATGATGCAAAGGGGGATAAGGAATATAATCTTAAAAATATAGCACAATAGCTGTGAAAGAAAACAGTTTTCTTTAGGTTATATTTACAAATTCTAAACCCATTAATTTTCTTGGTTAAATGTGCTAATTCTCATAGCTTATGAGCCCATCATGATCTCACAAAATATTTGATAGATAGTTACATATAAATATGAACTAACTTTGAGAATTTTTTCAAATTTTTAAAAAGTCCCGTTTTTGAGAAAATTGATTTTCAAAATGATTTTTGAAAAAACTTTTTTTATTAACTTAATTGTGTGGCATATAAAATGAAAGCTCATCAAAAGAGCTTTCAAATGAGCCCCATTTGAGATATGTAGACAAATTAGTTCTTAAGCTATTGTAATTTGAGAGAAAAATGTTAGACTGAAAAGTGCTGTTTTTTAGTTTTTTAAAAATTTTAAAGTCCTGTAACTATAGCATTACTCTATGTAGGGAACTTAAATTTCCACTGATTAGGTTCTCTACAAGGACTAAAAGTTCACCAGGTTTCATGAACATCAAAAGTGGTCAGCTCAAAAATGTTTCTTTTTTGTGTTGATTTGACATGATTAATAAACCTAGAGCTGTTTGAGTTGTAATCACAGTTTATCTGACGTAGGTATGTGTTTACATACTACTCCTGTAGCCTTTTATAATTTTTGTAACTACTTGACAAACTATTTAAATAGGAAGAAAACCAGGCTATATTGAAACACATTTCACCCTGTTCTGAACTATAAATGGTGAGAACTACTAGCCGTAGACACAACACTCCTTGCAAAGGTAGAATTATGTAAAAAAACTTTAAAAAATTACAAAATAGGCCTACTCATCATCTCACATTACTCTCGTTGACTTGGATCAATTCAGCTGATAATTTAGGAACATCGCTCTTGAGTGGTAGGAATCCAGCAGCTAAATTGGAACCACTAGGGGCTTCTAATCTTCGATATTGTTCGCTAGGTTTTAAAAAATGCGAGCTAATTTCTTAACTAAAGATATTCTCTTTAAAATGTTTAATACAAAGTTAAAATACTGTAAGTTATGTCAATTTCAAAATATATAAACTTATAAACCTCTCCTATTAAAAACTAATTCATCTAATTATGTTTTGTATTAATACTATATTGACATCAATTTTACAGACCATAAATATAGACCACTGTCACAAACACTTTGTAATTAATCGTACACACATATAAAGAAGTTCAAAAAAGATTTATACAGAGAAGCCACTGACAAATAGGTTCTACACTTTACAAATCACAGATCATACGTTTCAAAGTAGAGTAATTTTTACTAAACAAACTACCTGCCTTTAAAAAAAATGAATTTATATTATGTACCAGCTAATTTTCGTCCGATCTTTTTAATAATCAATACAGCACAAATTATACAAACACGAAAACAAACACGCTCACCATACCTTGCTCGTTCGTCATTGGTTAGACAACAGATTTAATGAGCAATATATTGCCAGAAAAGGACCATTTGAGTGGCCAGCAAGGTCACCTGATTTAACGCACATAGATTTTTCTATGGGGACATTTAAAGTCAAATATTTATAGGACTAAACCAGCAAATATAGAATTAAAAAATAGGATAAAAATGGCATGTAGACGTATTACAAAAGCAGCCCTACGAAAAGTCAGAAGTGAATTTGAAAATACACTTTAATAGACCTTTAAACTTAAAATTAAAAAAGTGTTTTTCTCAATTTACAAATGCACATAAACATGAACAAATACACGTGTGCGAGCACACAGCATACAAACACTTGTATATTCCTGAGCTCTGTTTGAATAGGACAAATTCTAAGGCCGCGCTTGGTGCCGGTGATTCAGAAACTTGTGAGGATCATTTCTCATGATAGCTTTTACTTTAAAAAGATTAAAACCACCATTTTGAAAATGGCACAACGTGATCTACAGGAATATTTAATAAAAAAATAGGGAGTCTCATTTAGAAAAAATTGTAACCTTAACGTCAACTTAGCAATGCCACCCAAGGTCATACAATCTTAATTCCCCCTTAGAACCAAACAACTTTTGTTTAAAAAAAATTTTTTTTGGTAGTGTGTTGTTTTCGAGATATTTTGGTGGAAAGTTTTCAAATGAAAGCCAAGTATAACATTTAATGAAAGCTAGTTAGTTAAAAAATAATTTTTCCATAAATTTTTCAATTACTGCTTCTTTTTGATTGAGAGCAATGAAATGATTTAAAACAATTCTTATCTTTATTCAAACATAGATACACATCACACTTTTTACGGTACACTCTTGTTCTGGAGGAACACTCTTTAACTCTACATTTCCTTGCAGTTGGAAGAGAATCTACTTTCAGCCAATGGTTATATCCATCAGTGTGTTTATCAGCACCTGGTAGAGGTGCACGCCAGTTTTGTGGCCTTGGCATCTGTTGTTGCATTCCAGCATTCTCATCTACATAATCAACTGTCGCTCTTAGAGCCAATGCAATTCACATTAATGCTTCAAGAAATGTCCATTCTGAATTTTAATAGATCAGAAATTTTTGATTTCGGAATACCTAATTGTTTACATTCGTCCTTGTATTCAAACCAGGAATTCGCAAAAAATACTTTGTCCACTTTTTTGTTTTAATAAATGTTCAGTAGAGTGCCATCATTTGATTTAAAAGGTCCCCCCATATTTTGATTGTATTTTGATTGTATTTTGATTGTATTTTGTAACTATTGCAGGGCATGAGATGTTGACAAAAACATGCGTTTTTTTAATTCCAATGTTTCACTTCTGCAACTGGCGAGCCACCAGTTATGGAAGATAATAATGTTGTAAATTTTTTATCTTTCCATTTTACAATTACGAGTTTATAATCAGAAGAGATAAGTTTCTCAAAATCTCCATGATTCAGATCTCTTTCTGGACAGAAAGTGATCCGTCTATGGCGGTTAGTTATCGTCCTGGTTGCATAAAAATTTTCTTGGAAGAGTTTTTCCATCAACGCAACTGTAATTAAATACCTATCAAAGTTAATTACACTGTGTGGAGGTAATGACTCCTTCAATTTTAGAATTATTGCTGGGCCTAACCCTATCTCTCTATCTGGGAGATCTGTTTCTGCCCCTTGATATATAACAAAGTCTAACATGGGGCCCTCAGAATTTGTGACTACAACATTTTTCAAACCTACTGGCCGAGGTTTTTTTGGCACATATTGCTTAACCGGGCAACGACCGGTGAAAGGCACCAGCTGCTCATCAATCGAATAATTATTTTGTTGACGCTCAATAATATGACAAGCATTTCTTACTCTATCCAAGACAGGTTGCACTTTCCACAACCTATTTTTGGCTGCATCTTGGGGTGTAGGTGCGGGGATTTACTGTGTCTACAACATGGAGACATTTCCTCAGTGAGAAAAATCTATCACGAGGCATACATGTTAAAATAGGTATGTGTAGGTAATGACTTCTTCAATTTTAGAATTATTGCTGGACCTAACCCTATCTCTCTATCTGGGAGATCTGTTTCTGCCCCTTGATATATAACAAAGTCTAACATGAGGCCCTCAGAAGTTGTGACTACAACATTTTTCAAACCTACTGGCTGAGGTTTTTTTGGCACATATTGCTTAACTGGGCAACGACCGGTGAAGGCACCAGCTGCTCATCAATCGAATAATTATTTTGTTGACGCTCAATAATATGACAAGCATTTCTTACTCTATCCAAACAGGTTGCTCTTTCAACAACCTATTTTTGGCTGCATCTCGGGGGGTAGGTGGGGGGATTTACTGTGTCTACAACATGGAGACATTTCCTCAGTGAGAAAAATCTATCACGAGGCATACATGTTAAAATAGGTATTTAACTCTATTCCTGCCTGCCAATACATACTAATACAAGGGTACAGAATGCATCCCATATAACTTTTTTTTATCTCAACAGCTGACGTTTTTAATTCCTTTCCTGTATTATGCATGCAGTACATTGCAGTAAATTTTTCTGCATTTTCATAAAAATATTCAGGATAATACCTCTTAAAATATTGTAAGGGTGTCCTCCTCTGAGGTTTTCTTGCATGATGTGGATCTGGAGGTGGTGGGAGATCACGATTAAATTGAAACTACCTTTTTTCCAAGTAATGTCATACTACTGGCTAGGTTCGCCTTGTTGGGGAAGTTCATCTTCAAAATCATCATGCATGTTTACATCCTACTGAACTACAAACACTTTATCTTCTTCATCTGAGAGCTCCTCAATTTCAGAATCGTCATTGGCTAGCAGATCAAGAATGTCGTTGGCATCAAAATTGGATCTCACACCCCATATAAAAAATGAATAAAAATTATTAGCATTTTGATAATTAAATTAATAAACCAAAATACAATTTTCACTCAATAATAAATTAAAATATTTAGTTATATATTAAAGACCTAACCTCATTCATGTAGGTAAGATTTTGGCCTTTTTTTATAAATTGGATTATATATACAAAGGTTTTTAACCATTAAATGAAAAATTATAAATTAGTTGACAATTTCAAGTATAAATGAGCTGTGTAAACAAGGGTTTGATGAAAATATAATTTTGAGAAATTTTTTTTGCCGAAAAAAACTATATATGCATTTTAAAAACTCTTCAAAATCCTGTAAACCATCAAAATTTTTAACAAAGCTAAATATTCAAAAGTATTTACAAATAGTATTCCCTTTTTGTATACAATTATAGTATTTTTATGTTTATACAATAATTCTTATGTTTGTATTCCTAACATACACAATAGTGTTTATATGGTTTCAGAACTGAAATTTTATTCAGAATATAGTATTAATAAAACCAATTTTACAACTTAGTGATAGATTGCAGAGTAATTAACAGACTTAGTATGAAAAGGCTACTTAAATACATAAACATAATCAATAATTATCAATACTTACTTTGTTCTTCCTACTAGCGGCCATCTTGGACAATGAAGATCTTATTCCAAAGTTGCCACTTGGAGGCGCAAGGAAACACAACACAAAAATTCCCTCATGTTCACAATAACTTACACAATAACCTACAAAAAGGACTGAGCTCGTTACACGATCTCCAAGTCATGCAAACAAACAATACAAACTTACCCATATAACTGTGGGTTAGGTCTTCCTAATCACCTACACAATTATATGTGCTGGGTCTGTAAGGGTGACCTTCATGAGTAACGACTACCTTTCTACTCCATTATACTGTGTATTGTGTTTGTCATATTTATGCTATCATTGTTATTGAATAAAACTAATCTACTTATGTTACCCTCTTGCCTATTATTTTTCATGAGGGGGTTACAGCAGAAAGTGTTGATACATATTGAAGTGAAGTGTACATGAGACTGTTTTTTACAGGCCTCTAGCAGGGTCACCATTGAGATAAAATTTTGAAGCACTCAACATTACTCGGAAGAGTGCGGCGGCTGCTGGGGAAGGAAAATTTCCATCCCTACAAGATATTTGTCATGCAGTAATTGTATGAACAAGTCAAAGAAAACCAACTTTTTTTTAGTCTTTTTCTGCAGCTGAAGGAGCGCAGTTTTAACATTGTAGGAAAGCTGAATATGTTAGATAGACCACACTTTCATCATTTCAGATTTTTGAGAAAACACAATTGTCGCTTTTGGGCACTTAGTATCCTAAGGAAGTAAAAACAACTTCCCTCCACTCTTAAAAAGTGTCCAAGTTTTGAGGACTGGCCTCTTCCGGCATTTTGGGGCCTTACTTGTTTAAAGACAAACACCACAAGGCTTTAACAATAACATATGATTGTCACCTCTACATGCTGGAAATCATCCAGACCCCTAAACTTCAATGTAAACTACGCCACCGAGGCGGGTTTACCCATATAACTGTGTGGGTTAGGTCTTCCCAATTACCTACACAATTATATGTGCTGGGTCTGTAAGGGTGACCTTCATGAGTAACGACTATCTTTCTACTCCATTCTACTGTGTTTTGTATTTGTCATATTTATGCTATCATTGTTATTGAATAAAACTAATCTACTTTTGTTACCCTCGTGCCTATTATTTTTCATGAGGGGGTTACAGCAGAAAGTGTTGATACATATTGAAGTGGAGTGTACATGAGACTGTTTTTTACAGGCCTCTGGCAGGCTCACCATTGAGACGAATTTTTGTAGCACTCGACATCACTCGGAAGAGTGCGGCGGCTGCTGGGGAAGGAAAATTTCCATCCCTACAAGATATTTGTCATGCAAGAATTGTATAAACAAGTCAAAGAAAACCAAATTTTTTTTAGGCTTTTTCTGCAGCTGAAGGAGCGCAGTTTTAACATTGTAGGAAAGCTGAATATGTTAGATAGACCACACTTTTATCATTTCAGCTTTTTGAGCAAACACAATTGTCGCTTTAGGGCACTTGGTATCCTAAGGAAGTAAAAACAACTTCCCTCCACTCTTAAAAATTGTCCAAATTTTGAGGACTGGCCTCTTTTGTCATTTTGAGGCCTTACTTGTTTAAAGACAAACATCACAAGGCTTTAACAATAACATATGATTGTCACCTCCACATTCTGGAAATCATCCAGACCCCTAAACTTCAATGTAAGGGGTAGAATTATGTCAAGTTTTGAGGGACGCATACTACAAAGTATTGCATGTAACGGTGGCCCTCATATGGACATTGTTTTCTAAAAATAAACAATCCAAGCATAACCTGTTTCGATGGCCAAATGGTTTAAGGCATCATTCTCACAGTAGACTGGACTGCAGATGATGGGGATATTGGGGTTTGAATCTCATTTGGGTGTACTGGAAAAAGTTTTTCATAAATGTCTTTCTATTCTTTGTAGCAAATGCAGATACACTTTCTTTACATTTAACCTTCCTCATCCCTTACATATTACACATTAACATAATTAGTACATATGCATATAAACTGATCAGGTAGTAAGACCCATTGTTAAAAAAAATTCAAGCTTACGTGTAGAAAACTTTTTTTTAACACTGCGTAATACTATCTGTTCAGGTTATGAGCATAAACCTTTTGTTGTTTTATGTGCAACCACACGGCCTAAGTTGGAAGGCGTGTTTATATAATACTATGGGCTATGGATTGCGAATGACAAAACGAGTGTTGCAGGCTGTTGTTATTAGCCTGTAAACAAATAGAATATAGGAGCTGACCACATAAACATTGTCAGCATTCCTTAAGTGGAAAACAGGCCAGAAGGCATGATAAAAAAATAATGTAGCCAACCATCAGGGCTGACTAATCAACACCTCAATCTAGGGGTCACTCTGCCTGATCTGGGACTACACAGGCTAGGACGCCGGCTCATCAGTTTTTATGGCTCAATCCTAGTGTACCGGGGTTCACAAATCTTGTAGGGATCACCGAGGAGTCAGACAGGTCACTGGGTATTCCTAGCAACACTTTGTTTGGTCACAAGCTTCTGAATATTCTTCATGTTCTTACATTCATATATCATTATCAACATTACATTTGTACTGGAGATAGAAGCACCAATAAAAACCTTAAAAATCAAGTCTTCGTCAATCACGAGCCCACACGGTCATATATACATCCACCTCCCCCTTTCCTTGGCGATAGCACATCCTGACAGATGTTAGGCCCACGAGATAGATGTAAATAGGCGGGGTGATACATATGTTTAATTTATAGCATGTAATAGTTAAAACTAATTTAGATATAGCGTTTTGAAATGTGTCAACACTTTCTTCCCCATCCTGTATCTTTGACTATTATCTCTTTATTTTGTTTGATTTTGAAGCCTGAAGGGTTGTACCACAACATGGATACATGAATAAAGTAGGTGTATGTTTTTATTACTAATGTGTGTTTCTTTCAGCATATCCTGTGTAGTACCAATTTGTTATCTACATAATCACAGAATGGATTGAAGGGTACTCCCTGTGAAGATTGAACAAGAGGACTTGGAAAATCATCACAGAATGGACAGACAGGAGGACTTGGAATATCTACATCAAGAAATTAAGTTGGAAATTGAGGTAGACAACTGCTTTAGAATCAATTTATATGTGCTGCCAATAATGGGGAGATTGAGATTTGAAACTTGGTCAGGTGTACTGAGGGTTTTTTTCCCTTCAAAATTGTTTTCCACTCCCTCTCCACGCAAATATTGGTACACTTCCTCTAAACATAACCTTCCTAAAACCGTTACTGTAATTTGTACACAAGCCTGTAACACAAATGATTATGGTGTTATTCTCATGTAGAAATTTAATTATCGCTACAGACTATTTTCATATTATCTTTATAACTCAATTAAAAAAACACACATTTATTTAAGTTTTTTTTATTTTAATTTGTTTATAGTACCCGTACTCAAAAGTACAAAAAATGAAAATCTACCAAGTTTAAAAGTATTTTTCAAAACATTGCTCTTTCATTTTTTCTGTAAATAAATAAATCATATAAATAAATTTTAGACATTCGTTTGTCTTAAATCACTTTTCTATATAAATGGTAAACTTTTGTGAATTAGCACTACGAAACATAATATCTACTTATTAAATCATTGGGGTAACATTATAAGCATCAAAACCTTGGTCACACAAAAGTAAAATAATAATAAAAATATCATAGTAATGGTTAGTTTTCAAATAATGTCTAAAACCTTAAAAAGTTTTTATTAATTAACACTTAAAATCCAATACATGTTGTAAATTACATATTGATGACAAGTATACTAAATGAGTCGTGTATTTCCATAACATTGTATCTGCCACATTGATCAAAATTCGTTTTATCCTCTAAATGGGTTGTAAATGCCATCTTTTATGATGTATTAAAGTTTGGTGTAATATCTGCTGCTAGTGGGTAGAAAAGTAACTGAAGTTGTTGTGAAAGTTAAAACGTAACAGCCATTTCACCTTTGTTCAGTTCCAGCAAGACACAATAGTCTGTGTATTAGAATGTGTGGCTTGTGGTGTGTTGTTTTAGTAACTAAATATTTAACTAAAAATATAAATAGTATGAATTCAGAAGTCCCAGAAAACGCTAAAAGTCTTTCCTTGTAGTTGAAGATGTTACCTCTGGCATAATATTTAGTCTTGAATACCCACTTTGCTGATACCCCTTTACGTCCAACTAGAAGTTCCACTAGAGTCCAGACATCTCATTATCGCTTAGTAGCCATTTCTTTTTTATCAGCAGTGATCTATTTTGCTTGTTCACGAGGGGACAGTAATATATCATTCCAAGATACGCAAAAGGAATGAAAAAAGTTGGGACAAAAATGTCAAGAAGCATAAAAGGAATTTTGAAGAAGCTTATACAACAATAAAGGGAAACAAATAGCCGAAGCTGTTATTAATTTTAGAGAGGAATTCACCATCTAGATATCATATTCTGAAAATTGAAAAATGACACCTGGACACGGGAATTGAAGCCTTAGTACGCCATTCCTCTACCACTGAGCTATCCAGGAGTCGTCCCGTGCCTAGCTTCAGCTATTTTATTCTTAATATTATCCGTACAGTTATAATAATAATTGTACGAGTGGCAATAACAAGCCAACTACCGGGTCGAAGATGGCTCCGTTATCTGATGGCTCATGAATAAAGCTGACGATTTCCGCACATCCATCATAGACTCTGCCTTAAAATATGAGTGAAGAATGACCCTGGGCA
>CABFWB010003053.1:67406-89190 GCA_902151455.1 Timema bartmani
AGCATTGTTGTTTGCATTTGGATCCACAAGGTGGCTGTAATTCCTTTTCGCTAATGCTCTTGCCCCGAGAGTTTATATAAGCTACTACTGAATTGTGTTTCTTCTTCAAAACATTTCTCTTACATGTTTCTTTACTCCTCTTCCTTTTCTTGCCTACATTATTACCTAATTGTAGCTCTCCATCTGACTTCTCAGAAAGGTATTTCCCCCTAGATAGCATTATTTAGACAGTTCTCACTAAAATACAACACAAAACGTTAAAAAATACAGATTTAGTTAATAAACCATTCACACTACAGGCACCAGAGATAACAATACAATGAATAATAATTTTATTGACAAATGAACTACAACTATGAACAGGGTTACCATCAGTCACTGCCATAATTCAAAATAAACTATCAATATGTATACATAAAAATTAATTACCTATCCATACTTAAAACCAAAACTGCCACAAGTCAATACATGGCTAAGATAAACACAATAATATTGCAACTATGAGTTGTTAAACTGCCATAACTTAAAATGTGGCGTTTGATAAACACAGTCAATACAACGTAACATTGCCACAACTCTAAATGTGGTGGTGTTAGTTTGGGTAACAGCAATACAATCATCACTTTTCATAGATAAAAGACAGCCATAATAATAAGTGTGGCAGTCTTGTTTTGAAGGATATTTGAAAGTATCTTAACTGCAACACAGCCATAACACTTTTAAATCATGACCCGAGTGTAATAGAGATAGTGGCACTATTGCATATCAAGAAGCTTTCTTTTCTCCTAGCCATTATGGCCATAACTCAAAACAGCCCATATTTTAGTTGTGGCAGTGTTGTTCTAGGGGTGCGATATATGTATGGCCTCTATTATATACTCGTTTTTCTATCTTATACGAGGTGAGCTCACACAGCCATCTTGGAAAAATAGAATGTTTTCAGCTGCTACTTTGTTCCCTTGTAAGTTTTTGCAAGAATACATCTGGTTGGGAAACTTTCCCTCTACTGGGTTTAAGAAAGTAAATGTTAGATTTAATACATGCTAATGCTAACACAAAAACTAACAAGTCAACATCCTCAACAACAACAATACCAGATTCATACTCAGTTGACATATCTATTGCTGTATTTACAATGAGTGTATTAGCATCCTATTGTGTCTGCTTGACATTGTGACCAAAATCTGTTAACTTTTGGCTCATTATTTTGATATGTCTTGCTTTATTATTTACGTTTAAATAAATTTAGCTTTTCTTCAAAAATAATTTCACTTGACTGGTTGACTAAAAATCGTCGAAAACTTTCAGCACTCTTGGTACTGGTGTTTTCAGGATTTTCCGGGTAGCCATCAAATACGACAACTGCACTGTCTGTGTAGTACTTTTAGATATACTCTATGTAGTGATTGCATATTGAGGCAAACGTTTCTTGTTGATGCCACAATACTCTGTGCAAGAGGTATCCGCCATCCACAATATATAGTATCTTTCCAAAGTCAGGTTCTTGTAATAGTTGGGGGGGATAGGTTATACATGGCTGATTTCTTCGTCTTTCTCATTCCCAAATAAAGAGAGTGGAAAAGGGGCTAATATATATTGCAAGTAAACTTCAAGTTCTTCATCATTTTTTTGTTTTGCAAAAGATATTCTTTGGAAAAGCAGAGTAGAGTCAACAGGTACTACCTCAATATGTATTTTAATCCCCATCTGCTGTACCCCAAGAGCAGTTTTTTTTTCTGCTCAAATTTAACATCTCTGAAGTTACTTCCAACTATGCTGCTCATTAGTAACTTACCAATTTCTAAAGAATTGAATTAATCAACTTGCTCACTTCTGATAATTCTAGAGCTTTTTTATTGACATGATTTCATTTATAACTGAAATGAATGTGAGCAGAAAACCACTGGAAAAAACGTTCAGCGTCTTCGTTGTCCTTTTCTCTCCAAGATCCTCTCAATTGAACGTGCTGCTCTGTCTTATGAAAAGAAATGCCAAAAATTCCTCCAGTTTATCGCAAACCTTTAGAAAATCCATTTTGCCAAAACACTGTCTGTCACCCCTCGACCCTGTGTAAGGTCACCGGTGCTTTTCATTGTCCTCATCAAAGTTTGTCCTATGGACATATCACTCCAGATTCCAGACCAGATCTTCTCGGAGCATCTGATGGGGGAATACCCATCAGTGACAAACTTTTCATACTCTGTTGGATCCATCTTTGATCATAAGTTTAGCATATCTTGAAAGTAGAGGTGGCACGAATTGCTATACAAGAAGGGACCACTTGTGTGAAAGAAAGGTAGCATTTGTTGCACACATTTCAAATGTAACCGCCAGTTTTCCGACCTTTCCTCTTCGATGAACTGTTTTAATAATGTCACATTGTTGAAATACTGTATCCCGAGCTTAGCAGTTGGATTGTTCTTTATTAGCTCAGTAAGTTGATTTGTGAATTGTTGAGCTGAGGCCTTAGAGATTTCACCCTGGATTATGGTTAAATATGAGTCATAAATATCTTGAAGGGTATCTAACAACACAGACATCTCAATGTCATCAAATTTGTTTGTCTCTAAAATGAAATTTCCCAAAGCTAAATGTGCAAAAATATTTCCTTTAACTGCTCTAGCATATGCATGGCCAGTAAGTATTTTGTCGACTGATGCTGATGCATAAACTGTGCTGAACAGATCCTTCAGGCCACTTCCACTCATAATGTAACCTATAGCATCCATGAAGAACATTATAAGATGAAATCCTCTTAGGCGAATTGTGACGGTGGGCATTGAAGGATCATTCAATGATGAAACTATGTCGTGGGATTTGAGATACAAAGGCTGGTCAAATGTGACAAAACAAGTTATTTGGTTCAGTGACTTGCACTTCTCCATTGCAGATAGAAGAACAGTGTATATAGCAGGGGTGGCCACCCTTTTTGCGGCTCTTTTAACATGGCAACATTATAAATAATTTAAAAAAACTTTTCTTAAATACAATTTTGTAATTAGGTATTAATAATATAAAACATATTTTCAACAAACTAATTAAATAAAATACACCCAAAACATACATTACTCTTTTGAACATATTTTTTAAATAGTCATATTTTGTTGCTTTAAATGAAATAATAAATTTGGCATGGAGAGAGAAGACAAAAACAGGCCAAATAAAATTACTAACTGTACTAAAACAATTTTCATTTGATACACACATTCAATTATAAACTAAATAAACACACTTTTATTGAAAAATTAAAATAATAGGACTGTTAGGCTTTGTTTTTAATTATAATCCAAGCTATCACAAACAATATTTTAATCGTTTAATTCATCACTTGACGAAATCGTTTGATTGTTTTGAAATCTGGGTTAGGACAAATTAGTTTCTTTAATTAAAAAAGAGAAATATAATTACATGCATTTTAAATTGATATTGGATCAAACATTCCTTTGTTATTAAAGATAACTTTATTCGGTTATCATATTCATATAATTCCTGATAGGCAAGAATAGAAATAAGCTCCTTGCCGACTAGGAATTAACAGAAGTAATATTGAACATTTAGTTTAGTTTAGTTTAGTAACTCTAAAAATAAGAATCAACGCTCATTCTCCTATGAAGGAGCGTCTGCCTCAACATAGCGGCAGTCAAAGATAGTCATCAAATAATAATATAAGGTTAAGCCACAATACATAAAGACAATCCAGCCTAGCTAATCCCAGGCTAAGACCTGAAAGTTCTATTCATGAATAATAATGAAATTATAGTGAATGAAAACAAGGGGTATTTAATCCTAATTTTATAGAGCTACTATGAGGATAGTTATATAAGCTAGCTATCTTGAGTTAACTCCATAGAGAGTTATGAAAACCTAATAATAATCTCCTTGAAGCATATTACAAATAGTAAATGGTGAGCTATCAGGAATCTATGCGGTTAAATTACTATGGCCAGTGATTTCCTGGACATTCAATAGTATATTTATATATTATATTATTTATATTTTCACCCTAGCTTGGGCACACAATAAATAGTACAAACAATAATTGTTTTACTTAATACAAACGGCGCCTGAAGGGGCCAGAGACAAAGCACTATCCCCGCGGGCCACTACTACGAACTAGTAGTGCTCCCACAGGTTGCGCACTGTAAATAGATACACTAAAAAGAAATAATAGTGACTGCTATCTGTCACTGACCTTGATTTGTTAGTATCATAATTAAGATTGACATACATTCAAGACCGAGAAATATCAAGAGATGATGGCATGATTACATGAAGAGGCTGTCTTATGTTTTGTTTGTATATTTCAGACAAGCCTGACAGATATGTGGTCAAAGCATATGTGATGCATCCCAGGAAAACATGCCACATGTCGCTCAAAGAAATTGTTCAGTAGAGCGTAAAATGTCAATTCTGGTCGAAATTGAAGATTTATAGTTTTCAATGCCATCTGTTAGTTCGAAACGTTAACTATGATGTCAACCAGTAAACAGGATTACCATGGCACCAATAATACAAGGAATCTATATTTAAATAAGGTATTGTGCAGTAAATGAAACAATGCCTAGTTTCGCCAATGCTAAATTCCCATAGCAACAAGAGGTATGGCTTACTGAAAGTTAAATATTCAGTGGTATCAATGTATTTATATTTTTATTGAATATTTAAAACAATAATAAAACCACCGTCTTTCAATTGTTTTGGTGCTGTTTGGTAATGTAATAATTATTAATAAAGTTTTGTAGAAAAAAAGTAATTGTTTTCATAATCCTAATGATTGATCACACTGTTTTGTTCACTGCTCTGAAAGCTTAATAGGTGATGGTCATATTGTTTATGTTTTGTGGATTTTTGGAGCTAACACTGAGCCCCAGCACACACCACTAAAGAGTTACACTTGTAGATAACCCAGCACACACCACTAAAGAGTTCACTTGTAGATAACCCAGCACATACCACTAAAGAGGTCACCTTGGAGGCCAAATAGGTCTGCAACTCTATAGAGGGAATACCAACTACACCAGTTAGTTCCCGTGGTGACGTTTTGATAAATTTGATAGTGATTAGTGTTAGTTATTCTTTAGTTTGTTATTGCGTGTTCCTGGTAGTTAAAACTATGCCAAAGTTTAGAAAAAGGAGAACATTTTAGTCATAATCAGTAAAGTTGATAAACAAAGTTAGGATTTTTGGAAAAAATGAATGTGCTAGTTAAAAATTAAGATAGAAGAATAAAAACTATAGCCACATTTATTTAATTAACTAAATAATTAATACATCCTTCCTCTCAAAATGAGCATCTTTAGTTCCATAAATGTAAATAATTTTAACAATCTAATTTGATAGATTTTGTTTCTGCGGGTAGATGAATTTTTTCAGTTAGACATTAATAGCTGCATTCTTTTTGCTGATGGAAAAAAATAGACATCTAAGATTTCTTAGCAGAATAAATGTATTCTCCAGTTAAAACAGAGCATTTTAAATAACCTTAGAAGGCTTAGGTAAAAAAATGATAAGATCTAATTCTATAGATGTTTTTCTTTTCTTAAACTCGGGCGTTCATTTACCACAAATTGGTAAAAATAGATAGTAATGTTTGAAATATTATAAAAAATGTAATTTTATAGCTAGAGAGTTTTCTTTTAATGTTCAGAATTAAGTTTTCCATTGGTAGAAATAAAAAACAAGAAAATCTTTGTGACATATGGCATGTTTTCCTGGGCCTCATAACACATATTTTATGAGAATCTTAAGTGGATATATGTGGAATTAGGAAATAAACAGTGGTAAATCACAGACAACTAGTGCTAGGTCTAATGGTGGACACATTAAAGGACAATGGGTACCATTTATATCAGGAAAATTATTTTAACAGTTTGGATTTGAAGGAAGACTTTCTAAAAAGGATGACACATACATGTTTGTGGAACATTTAGAGGTTAAATAGGGAGGGAATGGGGGATGGGGGGCACAAAAAGATTTTGTAAAGGATGCAGAAAAAAACAATGAAATTGACACAATATTTATATGCAAAAATCAAGTGCTGGTACAAGTGAGGAAGAAAAAGCCCCCAAAAAAATAATTTCAACATTGCATACAGAAAATCTGGTTGACATTAGTCACTAGAACATACTCATGTCTGTTATGCACTGGGAAATAATCTTGAAAAGGGACAAAAACTTTGTTTTTAACTCACTTAAAATTTGCATATAAGTTAGCTATCATTTTTGTAACACGAAATAGAATGTAACTTAGTGTAAACTAGTATATTTAACTCAAATTAATACACTTTTACAAAGAGCAAAACATAAAGTGAATCAACCCGCATTATTTCAGTTGGTTTTTTATTCTTACTATTTGTCATGCTTACTAATAATGATTATTAGAAAATATTATCAGTATTATTAGTTCAATTTATTTACTAGGTATCACTTGTAAGTTTCACATAGTTGGATCTCTAATTTATGATCACTTATCAAAAGTTGTATGGATTCATTCGGTGTTTCAGGATAAACATATGGAAAAATTATTTGTTTTCAAAGTTCACTTTAATTAAAATGAGTGTGATGTTTAAAATTGCATCAAAATAGAATTTTAAATATTTAACTTAATAAATTGCCTTACTTTCCTGGGTATTTGTTCAAAAAATACGAATGTAAGATTTTTTTTAATGCTAAATTTGAAACACATACTCTTAAAATTATTATATAACTCACAAAATATAACTAAATTAATTCACATAAACCTGATCAAATTTTATAGATCTACGCATTAACTATATACTTAAAATTATTTAACTCAAACTGAGGTTTATTTTAATCTAGCAAATATTTTCCAAACATAAATAGTGAGACTTATTAAATTTTTATACTAATCATCTTACTCCTCACCTTAGTAAACATATTTAATTTATTACAGGCTGTACCAGACAATTCAGGACATCATTGTTTCAAGATTAAATATGAAAAGGGCAGAAATATAGAAATAGAAGAATATTCCTTTAAGAGAAATAAAAAAAACTTTTGCTAAATGCAGTAAAATTAGTTGTACTAATCTAGCTAAAGGACGAGGGCTCTATGAAGCATGGAGGAACCAGGGCTAAATGTAAAGAAGAAGGTTGTACTAAAAACCCTGAAGGAGGAGGACTCTGTATAAAGCATGGAGGAACCTGGGCTAAATGTAAAGAGGAAGGTTGTACTAAACAACCTAAAGGGGGAGATTTCTGTATGAAGCATGGAGGAACCAGGGCTAAATGTAAGCAAGAATGTTGTACTAAACAAGCTAAAGGGGGAGGTTTCTGTATGAAGCATTGAGGAACCAGGGCTAAATTTAAGCAAGAAGGTTGTACTAAACAAGCTAAAGGGGGAGGTTTCTGTATGAAGCGTGGAGGAACCAGGGCTAAATGTAAACAAGAAGGTTGTACTAAACAAGCTAAAGGGGGAGGTTTCTGTATGAAGCAATTGAGGAACCAGGGCTAAATTTAAGCAAGAATGTTATACTAAATAAGCTCTAGGAGGAGGTTTCTGTATGAAGCGTGGAGGAAGCAGGGCTAAATGTAAAGAAGAAGGTTGTACTAAATTACTTCAAAAAGGCGGTCTCTTCATGAATCATGGAGGTTAAATGTAAAGAAGGTTGTATGTAATAAACAAGCCTAAGTTGAAGGGCTATGTCAGCATGAAGGAGTCAAGGCTAATCTAAGGGGGCTCATTCACGATGATATATGGAACCAATCTGGCTCTCAATCTTATCGCTTTCAACCAAGTTGCCTAAATAATGCCTTGTAATTGGGCAAACACAATCAGATTGCAGGCAATATTCTGATTGCCTGTCCAATATATTGGTTGGATATCTGGACTGTCAATTTGATTGCCCTCTCTATTAATCTGTAGCAGATTGTACAGTGGTTACACCGTGAAAGGGTGAATGAGACAGGATTACCAACTTGCTAGATGTGCACTTGCTCTTAGCGTCTGTTTTGTTTTCTTTCTCGGTCTTCACACGTTGTGTAACATCTATCAAAGTTACAAAAATAAGAACAGTACTATTATCCACAAAATATTTATTATTGGTTAATTCAACTCACCTCAGCCAGTTGTAGTCAAAACGTTCCACCCCACTTAACCGTCAATAACACGGGAGGACCAAAACAACATGACCGACCCCAATCTACTAGCCGAGTCAACTGAGCTCTGGGATAGTTCCGGCCTCATACGCCACCGCCGCTTCCACCTTAGACCTAAATCGACTATGAGCTTCCAGAAAAATATAGATTGACCTTCCCCAAGGTTCTGGCACGGAATAGAAGGCTGACCAATCTTGCATCACATGTCTATCCAATAGTTTATCCTTCCACCCCTCCCTTTTGCTACGTTTCAGCTATAGAGTGAATATATACTGCTGTATTTTCCTTGGAAAAATTACTCTTGGTTGGATTTTCGTTGAGGACGCTTCTAGTCCAGTAAAATGTAAGCTATATGTTTTGTTTTCATAAAGCCAAGTTTGATGATCAAATTATAAATTTTGACATTTCATTATTAGGATTTTGTCCTTATGGTATAGAATATCAGAGGGGACCTGGTGGTCTAGGGGTAAGGTGTTATAATTCTGTGCTGGGGGTCCGGGGTTCATTCCTCGGTCCCGGCACAGATTTATCTGATTGTGAAACCCTTCCTTCACCTTTGACAAGACGTGTATTAATCACAACTTGTGAATGTGTGGAATGCCAGGCCTCCACCGTGGTTCGGATCCCACGTTAAACTGTAGTTCCTCCATTTCATCTCACAATCACCCTACCATTACACATTAGCGTAAGTGCATATAACCCAAACGGGTGGTAAGATGCGGTGCTAATAATAATAATAATGATGATGATAGTAATAATAATAATAATAATAATAACAACAACAACAACAACACAAAAACAATACCAACAACAACAAACAGGTATGGAAATTTGGTAATACTTTGTACGTAAAACGTAACTTTGTCACTAATTGGGAGAAAATGAAAAATGTCTTAAGCAATATATCTCTATTAAAGAACGTTTTCCTTTTGTATACTCTTAACAAGAACTTTAATCTTTTATACTTACGAGAGATAGTTGCAAGTTTTGATGTGGTTCTGAAGTAATTGTATTTTGAGTATGAGAGTCAGTTGGGCTCAATTGTTAATGCTATTGCAATTTTTTTCTTTCTAGTCTATCATATAGTATTGCCTGTTGTGATGTTATGATCAATGATACTGCTATAGATCGAGCAGTCTGTCTTATGAAAACAGGAATTATTAAACATGATTGATTGTTTATATCATTCTAATATATACCTTAATATACCTTTTTCAAATTAATATTCTACCAAATAAATATCAAAGACAATTTTCTAATTTGATTTCTCTGATATGCTACCTACTTCACCTGATCAGCTACCGTGTAATGTAATGTACCTGCTCTCATGTCTAACGATTTGCTTTTCTCATCCTCTGTAGAGGTCGTCAATGTATTGGGCTCGATGTTCGCCGCAATTTCTAGCATTGCAAGCTACTCCAATAATTTCGCAGTGCAGAAGAGAATTATCGAACGCCAAAGAATTGACTTTGGTCAGGGTCGGGGGGAGGAATATAACTCCCCTTTTACTAAAGATGAACTGACCTATGCCCTGTCTCAGGCGGGCAACACAGCTTCCGGTCCTGATGACATTCACTACAAAAAGTTGTGACAGGACATGCTGCTGGACATGCTGCTGGACAGGCATTTCTCTTGGACCTCTACAATAGTGTTTATGAATCTCATTAGTTCCCAACACTATGGTGACAAGCGACCGTTATTCCCATTCATAAAAGTGGCAAAGATAAATTAAAGCTAACTAGCGATAGACCCATAGCACTAACTAGTTGTGTATACAAAATATTAGAGAGATTGATTAGTTAAAGGTTTATATGGTATTTAGAATCCCACACTCTACTATCTTATATGCAATGTGGTCTCCGCCGTAACCGATCCATGTTGGATAACCTTATTCGCCTTTAAACAGCAGTTTGAGACGCCTTCCTCCATAAATAGACCTTTTGGCTGTGTTCTTTGATTTGGAGAAGGAGTACGACACCACCTGGTAGTACGGCATTTTAAAACCCGTTTTTAACTAGGGATTTCGGGGAGCCTCCCGGTTTTTATTGATAATTTTATGACAGGCACTTCCGGGTAAGGTTAAACAACACCTTTTCCAATGATTTTACTCAAGAAAATATGGTGCCTCAGGGCAATACTTTGAGTTGTACTTTGTTCGCCATTGCGATAGATAGCATTATCGATAACTTGAGCTTACCTGTCCATTCATGCCTTTTCGTGGATGACTACGCAATTTATTGCAGTTCTTTAAGTCTTCACATGGCTGAATGGCAGATACAACTCGTTAACAATCTATGGCTGTGGGCATCGAGTAATGGCTTTTTCTCTCCACAACCAAAACAATGGTTGTCCTTTACATCAAAGACTTGAAAGTCAGGTGTGTCAAAGCACTGAATTTGCTTAAGATGGTTAGCGGTCACTTTTGGGGTGCGAATAGGGAAACCTTGATGCGCCTCTATAGGGCCTTAGTAAGATCAAAATATGGCAGTTTTTTTTATGGCTCAGCTAGACAGTCAGCGTTAAAAATGCTTGATAGTATCCACCACGCTGGCATTCGACTGGCTAATGGTGGTTTTCGTACAAGTCCAGTTGTCAGCATCTGTGCCGATGCCGGTGAGCTGTCTCTTACTGGTGGTCCTATTTTCTGGCATCTTTCGTGTCAAAACTACACTGCATGCCAAGCATGTTGCCTACCATTATGTGTTTCATCCACTCAACCGTGTCTTGTATGAAACCAAATGGCATAGTACAAAGCGTGTTGGGATCCGGATGCTATCAGTTTTTGACGATTGTGGGATAGTCCTGCCAAAGGCTATCCCCACATCCCCAGGTCGAGTTTCTCCTTGGAAGATACGCCTGCCTCAATGCCATTTTGATCTTGCCAAGTTCCCTAAAGTGACCACCCCGCCGATTATATATGAGAAGACCTATAATGAGCTCCTCTCCACTCACTTTCAGGGTTTTAAGCGTATCCACACGGATGGTTTGAAATGTGTGGCCTTCATGGGATGCGCCTTTGTTGTGGGGAGAAACAATTTTAAATTTAGCTTACCTTGTGAATAAAGTGTTTTTACGGCCGAACTGTATGGCATTTTTAAATCTTGTACTCCTGGAATCCACTCGTGCAGATGATACACGAGCAAATTTTAAAAATGGATTCACTAGGCACCCGGCTTGCCTTCTGCTGGATTCCTGGTCATGCTGGTCTTTCAGGAAATGAACTGGCGGACCAGGCAGCCAAGGAGTCGGTTCATCTCCTTCCTGAGGCGAGTTTGGGTGTCATGTTTTAGACAAAATTGGTTAATTTGGATTATATCTCGAATTAATTTAACATTTTTAGTATGTTTTAATACGTTCGTTTTGTCTCTCTAACATATTTTAATTATAATATGTTTGTTTTGTCTTTTTTAATGTATTATTATTTTAACATGTTTTGCCATTTTACTTTGGGATATTTTAATATATTTTTTCTATACTTTTAATGCAGTGTATACACCTGTTGGTATTTTTAAGCAGGTGTATCACTCAATTTGTACTAAAAGCCCATTTGAGCACTACTATGGAGTTTCTCAGATGGGTATTTTTATCATATTAAAATCTATTCTTTTTTATTTATATAATTTTTTTTTGTATGCCGTGTATTCACCTGTATATTCTACAGGTGAATTATTATGTGTCTCCGCTATGGGGATTTTACCATGTTTTTTTATATCGTTAAAGGCCCTAATTACATCACTGTCTCAATGGGCCAATAAACTCTAATAATAATAATTTTGTCTTTTTACAAACTTATATTTTAATACATTTGTTCTGTATTTTTAATGTATTGTATACACCTGTAGGTGTTCTTTTAGCAGGTTTATCACTCAATTTTTACTTAATAGTCCATTTGAGCACTCCCAAGGAGTGTTCAAATGGCTATCTAATATTGAGATTTATTTTTACAGTGTATATAAATTTTAATATACATGTGTATTGTGTATGTTTTTGTTTTTATTCTTTATCTAATCACCTCTTTGTGTCGACGGGCCTATAAACCCTACTAATAATAATAATAAATGCAGTTCCTCCCACTACCTTGATGACCGCAGGGAGGGTATGTTGACATTACCTTGGGACTTTATCTACAACAAATAACAACACAGAATAGTGTTAGACAGGGCTAATCAGAATTGATAGAATAGATTTTTTAAAAAATCATCCTCTAGCATTTATTAACACTTGAGTAATATTTTACTGAGTTGGATCAATTTTGTACATGATAAACCTACATTTTATATTGTTTCGAGGTTATATTGTTTTGAATTGTAGACCTAGTTTTCTGACTATGCTTACCTCATTCTATTAAAAATACAAAGTGAAAGAATTAACACATTATAAAATAAACTTTAAAAAATCATTATTTAATTACAAAACCAAATAAAAAAAAAAGAGGAGGCCAGTAAAAATTATTAGGCTACTAACCCAACAACTTCTCTTTGTTAATTTTCCATGCTGCAGGATTAGCGTTTTCTTCTGAGCTCTCTCTGGTTTTACTTCTTTAACATTGACTTCCATTTTGCTAAAAACTAACCTAAACATTCTAAAAAAAAAACAGTTAAAAATTATTATTTCTACAGTATAAACTAATAGGGACTAGAACATATTCATGGTTATTACACACTTGGAAATAATCTCAAAAATTCACAAAGACTTTCTCTTTATTTTAAATAACTAAAATTTGCATATGTTATCGGAATCATTTTTGGAATACAAATAGATGATTAACTATATATTTAATTAAATTCATACATTTTTTTTAAAAGAGCACAAATATAAAGTGGATCAACCCTCTTTATTTCAGTTTACTCAATATTCTGATTATTTTTAATGCCTACTAATAAAAAAATTAATAATGCTTAGCACAAAAATTGTCATTATCGTATTACTGGTAAAGTTTATTTACTTTGTTGGTCACTTGTTAAATTCATACAGCTTGATTTCTAATTTAGGATCAATTGTCAAATCTTTATGGATTCATTCAGTGTTCCAGGATAAACATATGAATTTGCATGGCCATTGTTCCAAAAATACGAATATCTGTTTGATGCTTAATATAAAATACATACTCTTAAAGCTCTTGTTTAACTCACAAAATATAACTAAATTAATTCACATAAACTTAATAAGACTTTATTAATCTTATGCATCAGCTTTACCTTAAATTATTTAACCTAAACTGAGGCTTATATTTTAATCCAGCTATTATATTCAAAAGAAAAATATTGAGACAACATATTTTGATAGTAATCGACTTACCTTAGCAAATGTATTTGATTTATTACAGATTGTACCAGAAAATTTAGGACATCAATGTTTCAAGATTAAAAATGAAAAGGGCAGAACTATAGAAATAGAAGAATGTTCCCTTAAAACAAATAAAAAGAGCTATGCTAAATGCAGGGATAAAAGTTGTACTAATCTAGCTGGAAAAGGAGCCAGGGCAAAATGTAAAGAAGAAGATTGTGCTAAACATCCTCGAAGAGGAGGGTTCTGCATTACTCACGGAGGAACCAGGGCTAAATGTAAAAAAGAAGGTTGTACTAAACACCCTGAAGGAGGAGGACTCTGTATAAAGCATGGAGGAACCTGGACTAAATGTAAAGAGGAAGGTTGTTCTAAACACCCTCGAAAAGGAGGGTTCTGCATGACTCATGGAGGAACCAAGGTTAAATGTAAAGAAGAAGGTTGTAATAAAGAAGCTAAAGGAGGAGGGTTCTGTATCAAGCATGGAGGAACCAGGGCTATATGTAAAGAAGAAGGTTGTACTAAATACCCTCGAAAAGGAGGGTTCTGTAGGAAGCATGGAGGAACCTGGCATAAATGTAAAGGATAAGATGGTACTAAATAACCTCTAAGAGGAGAGTTTTGCGTGGTTCATGGAGGAACCTGAGCTAAATGTCGATAAGTTTGTAATAAACAACATCAAAGAGGAGGGTTCTGTGTGATTCATGGAGGAACCAGTGCTAAATGTAAAGAAGGCTGTATTAAAAACACTCTAGGAGGAGGGTTCTGTATGAATCACAAAGGAACCAGCACTAAATGTAAAGAAGACTGTACTACACCTGATTTCATTGCTGAGGGAACTGCATGCTTACTATTGAGCAACAGCGTCGTCAATCTTTTGTTTTCCATGATCAGTCNGAATCACAAAGGAACCAGCACTAAATGTAAAGAAGACTGTACTACACCTGATTTCATTGCTGAGGGAACTGCATGCTTACTATTGAGCAACAGCGTCGTCAATCTTTTGTTTTCCATGATCAGTCTTCCTTCAAATGTATATCAAATTTGGCAATACTGGGCTGTTGTTGTTGCCAGTAGTTGTTGCTTCTTCCTCCAGCACAGTCATAAAGTTACAGAAATCTGAATCTCGTGTTCCTAATAGCTAGCTCAAAAATATTAACTAAACAAACACTCATATTTTATTATTACGCTGTGTAAAAAAATATTTGTTATTGATCACGTTAAGATTTGGTGTATATGTGTTGGTTGTGTGTGTTGTTTTATGTGCATATTAATATATTTATTTGAATAGTAGTGTATTGTTAACAGTTAAAATATAACACAAATTATGGAATCTCCGGCTTATTACAAACAATTACATTCCAAGAAGAAAATATTAAGTAGTAAAGAAAGGGCAATGGTGTTAAGAGTCTACACCTATTTTCGTTAAGACGGAACTTGTTCAGTAAATCAAGTGGCAATGCAGACTGCAGAAGCTACAGGTGTGTCTTATAAGATTAGTAATCTCTATTAAATAAGAATTCAAAACTAAGGGAAGGTTACTGACACCAATCAAAAAAGGAAATAACTGCACTCAAATGAAGCGTTTGGATAAATATGACACATTTACTCAAGCAGCAATTCACAGAAAGGTACATTCACTTTACCATAACAATGAATTACCTACCCTAAAGGAAATTAAAGCTTTGATTGAAATTGATAGTGAACTTCCTAATTTTCTGATTAAGAACTGGTAAGAATGTAATTTATAGCATTTAGTATACAATGCATGTTGTAATATATTTGTTTGTATATTAATCACGAGGAAAAAAGCTTTATACATAAAATAGTTTTAAGCATAATTACATGGGGAATAAAAAAGTTAATAAACTTCAATCTTGAAAAAAATACGATTGCGGAAATAGTCAATGTTTCTAGAAAAGGCTGTACACCGATAGGAATTGTTTTTGCCTGTCAATTGAACCCCTCAACCTCCCCGTGCCGCGTTGTTTACAATGAGGGATTTCCAAGTAAACTCTCCCCCCCCCACTTCCCAAAAACAGAAAGCTAGAAGGTTTGGCAACCGGTAACAGAGAGAGAGAGCGAAGATAAATCTTTTCTCCATAAGACCTGCAGTTCCCTACAGCTATGAAATTAGGTGTAAATACACTTTAGGAGGAGGGTTCTGTATGAAGCACGAAGGAACAAACGCTAAATGTAAAGAAGGTGGTTGTACCAAATATGCTCTAGGAAGAGGGCTATGTACTAAACATGGAGAACCAGGGATAAATATAAATTAGATTGTACTAAACAAGCTCAAATTGGAGGGTTATGTACTATTCATGTAGAAGTCGTGGTTAATATCTAATAAGAGATTATACCGAAAATTCTCCAAATTAAGGGGTTGTACTATATTTTCTCCAAGGAGGGATTTTATATTAACATGGTATAACTCAGGTTGAACAGCCATAAATATAAACTTATCAAAATGTTTTTTTCAGAATATTTTTATATGAATTGCATGTAATTTGTTTCTTTATGTTAATAAGACTGTTGATTAAAACAAGTTATATGATTAAAAACGCTACTATCTATATTCAGGTCTAGCAGGGCTATTGTGATCGCCATAGTAACAGTTACATACAAATGTGAGCACCTGAGCACCTGATGAAAGATACCAACAATGGTACAGTACTGAATTTTGGCGGTAACATAATAGTTCAAGAGATAGGCCGGGTTTTATTTACCCTTGATTGCCAAAAGTACCATTGGGATTTCTGGAAAGACAAACACTTAAGTAATCAAAATATGGCAGTCTTAGTAAAATTCAGTTGTGGGGATATGAAATATTATGTCATCAATATGGCCAAAATGTCATATTTACATCAAGGCATTACAATGGTTGTAACTTTCTACTTGTTAATCGTAACGAGTTAATCTTTTGTTTGAATGAAATATAATTTAGTGATAAAAAAGTGTATTATGTCAATGTCATGTAACATTTAAGCTTATGCCATTTTTTAATGTCGAACTTCAAAAATGGGTATTTTCACCCTTACATGAATATCACTTGATGCAATTAAAATTGAGCACATCAAAACAACAAATGGAGATAATTAAATTATTTACTGAATCACTTGATCTTAGACTATTATAAATCATTACAATAAATGCTTTTCTAAAATTCTATACAGGAAGTTTAAAATTATTTTCATAGAGTCCAAAAAAGAACACTGCTTTGAAAAAAATTCTGTAGCTCCTCAAAGTGTTGAAAAGCTGACAACCAGAAACATTGTTAAGAACTGTGCTGGCATTTCAGCCCAAAAACCAAATAAGAGGCTATCAAGTGTGGGACATTGAAATAGTGATTGAATATCCACTCGCACCAGTACCCCTGTCTTTGGGCCAAATTGGAGGGTCAATGTATAAAACGGATAATAGCTAATTGATGCACAAATTAGAGGAGTATCAAACGTCAAGTAAAGAGAATCCTCTAAAGGTTTATGCTATAATTTATTATGCATTATTGATGATACATTGCTTGAAGCTTTCCAAAACGTATGCAGGTGTTGTATACAAACTACTGGAAAACGTTTGCATCACATCTGCCAAAGAAATTCACCTAGTTTGCGAGTTGTTTGAGACTCCAAGCGTAACGAATATTGAGCATGGCCAACATTATGGAACGTCATTCTCAGGTGACATAAAAGTGTCAGGACCAGAATAGAAAACTCCAAACAAACCTCAGCAAGTCGATTACGAATCTCTATGACACGACAATGCAGTGACATGTGCTTGAGCTTCATATTGTAGAATTGCAATCATGGATCTTTTTTGGTGTGTCATATGATGGTCCGCGCCACTATCTTGCCAACTATATGATGAAGCCCTCTCAGAGTGCATCAGAGCCCCATTATAGCGTGTGATTCAATTGATAATTTATTCCTGTGGGTGCTTTAGTTGCTAAAACTCTGAAATTCTCTTGATATACATTCTTGCAATCGGTAAGTTACAATTATATATATATATATAATTTCTCGAGAGTATTAATATTTATTTATCATTGAATTGGGGGAGTTGGATCTGTTAGTTCTAGCCTTTTCATAGTTTATGATTTCATAAATAACTATTATTGTAACTGTTATAATTGTCTAAACTGATTAATTATTTTGATTGACTTTCTTGCAATCGGCATGTGACAATAGTGCTATCTTAATATAATTACTTAGATTATTTGAACTAATTTTCATTAATTTATATGAAGTGTAAACATAGGCCTAACCTTTTTGTTAAATGTTTCACACGGTATGTATATGTCTTATGTCAGTCTTAAAAACACCTCTTTAAAAGGTTATATATATTAATACTAAGAAATTTTGAATACTAAATACCCAATTTTGAAGTTTGGTATTAAAAAAAGGTAAAAGCTTACATGTTACGTAAAACTTTGACATGATAAACTTTTTTTTTCACTAAATTATCTTCATTACCATTTTTTTTAACTTTCTGTGGTTAACCAATGTGTTACAGCCGATATAATGCTTCAATGTATATATGACATGTTGGCCATATTGATGACATAATATTTCATATCCCCACAAATGAATTTTACTAAGACTGCCATATTTTGATTACATAAGTGTTTGTCTTTCCAGAAATCACAATGGTACTTTTGGCAATCAAGGGTGAATAAAACTCGGCCTATCTCTTGGACTATAAAGTACCTGTCTACCCCCTTTGTTAAGTTACCTAAAATCCTAAATTGAGTAGTTTATTGTCTCATATTTAAATATATTTCCCAAATTAGTCAGAATAGGGTTTATATATTGGTTTCTTAGCATTAATAATATGAAAATGTTTTTATTTGTATTTGCAATAATTTATTTTTGTTGAACGCTTTTTTCAATCTTATAGTCCCTATTTGTGTTAGGGTAGAGATGGACAAGTATTTGAATGTGTGAAGTAAAAAAAAAAAAAAATTACAGTATTATTACATTATTTATTTATATATTGTGTTGTTTCTCAGTGGCTCTTTTTAATAAATAACTTAGGCCATATCATATTTTAGGCCCACCTGTTATTTTAATTAATACAGCTTTAAAGTGTTAACATTAAAGACATTTTAAATGTCCAGCTTATTATTTTGTTGAGAAGGATGTGCAGACAAAGATGCAAGTTCAAATTATTTGAGACTTTATCCATTCTTAGAAATAGCATTAGGAGTTACAAAATATGGTGTTAAAGCTGTTATAAAAGAAATATAAGAACTTGGACGTTAGTACTCATTAAAGAACTGCCTTAGTGGTGAGTACTTAAACTGTTGAACTAACTGATACAGCTTTCCATCACCTACAGACTCGAACTCGGTACCCTCGGCACGGTGGTTGCCCTCTAGTGCAAGTACCACTGATGACCCAAAGTTCTAATATGCTTGATCCAGTGACTGACTAAGTACCTGCCTCTGAAAAAGATAATAATGGGTCATCCTCGATAACAATAAAACAAAGACTTATATAGCCCGATCTGACCTTGATACTTTACAACTAGAACAAGGTTGTTATGGATAGTCAGCATTCCACTTCACTATTTTCTAACTCATTATATCAAGTTTGCTTAGCCAGTGCTTCAATCATATGTGTCCAAAAAAGTTATGCAAACCAAAATTAACATCCCAACATATCTCAGGGTTGTGACAGCAGATATATGTTGACCCTGTTAGCTGATCCGTTGATCACATACTCAACTAATGCTGCCTAAACAGAGAGTGCACAGCAAGGGTAAGTGTACAATGTTAAAGGAAATATAGTCTCCCACAATATTCTTACTTAGTCTAAATATTATAAGAAAAACTGTGTATATATGGGTTGAAAATCATTATTATTTGAATTAAAACATTAATAAAAATAACCAGAATTTGCTGTGCGGTTGTAGCGGACATCAGGAGTTTTATTAGTAGGCCTGAATTCGTCAGTCCAAATAACCTTAAATATCACAGATTGGTGATATGTTTTAATATATGGAGATTATATGAATAATATATGGATTATGTATGTCTATATTACCTATTACATGTGTAACTTAACATGAACTAAGGGTTTGTAATGCCTTGTGTCACTCTTTAATAAACCTTAGATCATGTGTAATCTACTTGATTTCACACTGTTCAAATATAAATATTTAATTTGTAAAGGTCAATATGGCTAGGGTGGATTTTATAAATTTATTTAAGTGCTCAAAATAGCTGTGGCCTTTACACGATACATAATGTTTATGCAAAATTATTTCCTGCAGATGTCTTGGACTGGTGGCTTCCAGGTATGATTGAGGCTACCGATTTCGCACCACCGCTCCTTGTGAACACAAGGAACTTGAATTACCATGAGTTTTAGTCAGCCACTGTGTAAGTGGTAGTAAAGGTAAGTGGTAGGCCACTCTAATTTTGAAATGTCAAAATGATTAAATGTCTATCATTCTGGTAATACTTTTAAATTAGGAGACTAAATTGTGATTTAGTGTGATGGAGTAACAAATGTAGGCCTAATTATTTAACAGCGAGAGGATCAATGATTTCTACTTCTTGGAATATCTTTACCTAGACACCTCTCTTGAAGTTTCATATAAGAACAACTTTAAATGTGTAAAACAACAAATTTTAGCCTATCAGTTAGCTCAAATCATTGTTTTTTTGTTTGAACTTTAGGCATATTTTTTATAAAATAATTCCCCAAGTTACTTTTTTAATTTTATTCTTGTCATGCCCACCCTGCATCCTTAAGAGACAGGGGGAGGATGTACAAAATAACAAAGAAAATAAACCAGAAAATTGCAGAGTGACTCATATGAACAATGCACAAAATAATATATATATGTTTGTGTGTGTGTGCTGTGTGTGTGTGAATTTTATTCAGCCAGATTGCTTCATATATGCGCCAGAGTTCTTTAAAAAGGAAAAGTAGTTACATGGCAAGAGGTAATTTTCATTAATGTGACAATCGGTAACTTTTGGGCAGAGTGACACAAAGATAAATCGAAGGAGAACGATAAGAATATAATTTATTTAAATGAATAATATAGGAGTCTAAACAATGCAATGTATATGTTTCAAATATAATTACTAACTTTAATGCTACAACAATATGATATGTAAATCCATAAAAATAAATAATAAAACATTAATATGGTAATAATGGAGAACAACTTTCACTATCCAATGAATATACAGAGAGCCCACAAGCATTTAATAATCCTCAAAAAGTAATATTTAGAAATCTTCAGTTAAAATACACAAAAGGTAGAGCCTCAGCGGGAATTTGAAGTGATCGGGGGAAAACGGGAATAAGTCGGGAATTTGGTAAATTACAATAAAAATCTGGGAAAAGATGGTTTTACTCAAAATATGAATTATAATAATCATTAAAATAGTAAATAATAATGTTATTCAAACTGTAGTTTTTTGTTTGTAGCTGTGTAATATATTATATAATTCCTAATAAACAATGTTAATACAAATAAAAAAATGTTTATTTAAATTTTAAAACTTACTATTATTCATAAAAAAAGATTAATAGAAAAATGATGGAGGAGGTGGGGGAATTAGAAGGATATAACATACTTTTTAGTTGGGAATTTTAGGAAAGATCAGAGGAAGTCAGGAAAAAAGTTGGGAATTTCATTGGTCAAGTTGAGTAGACACCACGAATTAAGAAAGATCCAAAGGATATGTAATAAACAAAGATTGTGTCAATAACCCAGATTACCAATATATGAATATATATTTAAAAATATTCCATTTAACTAGGAACAAATGTTAGTGCAGAGGGACTACTAAACTCTCATCTTTAAATATAGAAAACAATATATAAATAAGTAAGATTAATAATTTTTTCTCTTTTATCAAAAAAACAAAAACAATGCAATTAAAGCTTTATGGTTCAAACACCTCTACAATATTTGACTTGCTCGCGAGCTAAGATACTAGCACTTTTTTTACTTCAATGTCTGTATATCATATCTTCATGATCTGGTATCTGTAAGCTAACTACGCGCTTCTGTTTTATAGCTGTTTCGGAGTCACTCGAGATCCTAGAACAAGCCGTGCAGAAATGAAGGAATGAATGCGTGGAGGGTAGTTTTTTAGATGCCTGCAGAGCATAGCGCGACCTTAGAACCATGTCGGGACCTCTAGCAAAACGAGCTCGCCTGTCATCTCCTATCGTCGTAACCCGGTAGACTAGCGGGAATAAGGTGTATACCCTCGATGAATTAAGCTCTAATGAGCAACTGTTAATTAAATACCTGCGACATGATATCGCTCGACGTGATAGGGAGGTATTTAATGCTTACATAGAACATATACCTGGACAGATCAAGACCTCGAGCGTACTGATACTGGGACAGGACGAT
>CABFWB010003054.1:0-75450 GCA_902151455.1 Timema bartmani
CTTTAAGAGGCAACCATTACCTCTTTGTCCATTGGCAGCAATGTAAAGTGTGAACTGTGTTCTTCTTTTCATTGTAAAATTAATATTGTATTCGTTCCTTTTATTTGTTTCTATCCACCTTTCCTGTACCTTCTTCCTAATATAATAAACGCGTACAGTAATAAATTCTATGAAATATATTTAAATTAAACAAAGTTTTAATATTTATTTGAGGTCGTCCACAAAGCTTATTTTTCCTTTTATTCCAGTTAAAATAATAATTATTCAGAGCACTTTCACAAAAGGTTTAAAATATATGGCTTTAAAATGGCAATCAACGAATATTAACCATGTGGTTTTGATGATGACGCAAACAAGTTTTTTGAAATTATGCACCCACGCAGTGGATGATTATATTTTATTCAGTTAAATATTTCTAAAAACAATAAACTAATAATAAAATAATAAATTATATATAAAATGAATTACAAGAATTTTATCTTTACCAAGTAAATATGTTGCCCGTATTAAAAGGTATTAATGTATACACTATATTACACAGAGTAGATAACATTCCAAAACCAAGAATAAGTACTTTTAATAGATGTTTAAAATATTGTTTCGGATTGGGTAAAAAGAAATTATTAAAAGTAAAGAAATAATATGAGAAAACTTAAGCTTAGGTTATTTTAATTGTAAAGTATAACATGTAATTAAAAAACTTAACATTTATAATAAAACAATGATATTTTACCAGTGTTGGCAACACAAAACCTAAACATATGATTTTTGAACTGTCATCCAGGTAAAGACCTATCATGAACGGATTATACATCAAATGTTGGTATTTTTATAACCACGTCTTAATACCAGTTCGGCTAGAACACATATGTACTATGTACACTCCATTTACCATAAAAGGTATCAAGCTTATCTTGATGGGTTTCAGTATGATGCAGTTTATAAGATAGAGCCATAGTGTAATGTATTAATGTAATGAAGTGTAGACGCTAATGTGTTACAGATGAAGACGGTTGAATTTAGAAGAAGTGTACTGACATTTGTGTGGAAGGAAGTTGGAAAATAATTCAGTACACCTAACCCGGATTTGAACCCTGATCTACCTGTCATCGACAGTCCAATTTATTGCAAGAAAGACACCTTAGAGGTTAGATCATTGAACCATCGAAGCAGGTTTCATTAATGTTATCCATTTAGGTAGGCTTATATTAAACTAGTTTTTTTTTATAAGAGTTACAACTTGAGGAGCTATTATGAGCTAGGACCGCATGTGATGTACATGTACCTCACATTATTGTTTTTGCATCAAATTATGAATATATTAATTTTGCTTTGATTAGGTTTTGAACCTATTTGTTTTAAAGATGGAGATTAATACTTAGAAGGCCTTTACCATGAAAAAAATTTGTGATAGTTTTTGTAATGTACAAAATATAATTTAAATTATATCTAGATTATTAAAGAGATGTATGGGAGGTTTGGTCAACTTTGAATAATTATGAAGCTTTGCCAATAAAAATATTGAGTCAAAATACACACATATGGTAATTTTTTAAAAAATTATCTTTTTTTTTTTTTTCATTTCTTGTTATGTATATGACAAACATTTGTAGTAATTGAATAGCATGTTTTAGTGAAAATGTAATGTATCAAGTTCGGACAAACTCGCTACATTTTTGCAATTGAATTTTTTTGATAAGAAATGTACTAACAGCGACATAAAACAGACTCCCGAGTTGCTGGTGGTTGTGGTATTAATGATAGCTCATTGTTAGCCGATATTTTACAAACGTCCATCAGAGACTCCGTCTTAAAATATGAGTGGAAAATTGCCCTGAACACGAGAAGAATCCTGGATAGCCTAGTGGTAGACATTTGCCAAGGTTCCTGGATTCAATTCTCGTCTCCAGGTGTATTTTTAAAATTTAAGAATCTATATTTTTATTTTGACCGCCTCTGTGGTCTACTGGTTAGGGTTTCTGGCTACAGATCTAGAGGTCTCGAGGTCAATCCCCAGCGCTTCCAATTTTTTTTGTGAAGCAGTAGGTCTGGAACAGGCTCAAACTCAGCCTCGTGTGGACAAATGAGAAGATACTTGAATAATTAAGAAGCAGCTACATTCTAGAAAACTGAGATTAATGGCCAGAGGGCTTGTGTTGACCACATAACACCCTCTATTCACAAATGTTGGCACTCTCTTTGCTAACTACTTGTCAATAGATTACCTCTGTATCAGAATCATCCTCCAGTTCATGATCGGAGGAAGGAAACTCCATTTCCTCCTCCATATTCATCAAGGATAAAGGTTCTTCAGAGAATCCCCAGTAGAACTCGCAGTTCCATCAATAATCTTGGGAAATATAAAAACAATAATTACAACTAATCTCAAACAAAGTTGATGCTTTAGTGTCAAGATAAAAAAAAAATCTGATTCAATATCTGTGGTCACATGGTATGAGGCGTCAGTCTTACAGTAGAATGGTTTTCCTGGCGACGTTCAAATGTCTGCCAGATATTTAAGAGAGGTGTTTTATCATTGTGGTTTTCTCTATCTTCAATTTAATGCACGTACGTGCATTTCCTTTAAAACAACTCCCCTCATCTCCACCTCTTGTATTAACACAATTTTTTTCTCCGCCACGTCTTTTAACCGGTTTGGGTTATAAGCAAAATATTAACTAGGCTAATGAAATAGAATGAGAAAGATAGAATTTAAGAGAAAATGTACCCGCATTTGTGTATAGGGAGCGTGTAAAACCACCTAGTAAAAAAACTTTCAGCACACCTGAGAAGTATTCAAACTTCGATATGTCACCTATAATTCAGTCTAACATGAGTGACACCTTATACTGTGAGACCACCACTGGGGGTAATTAAGACATCAATAACCAAAGTTTTAGACATAATATTTCAAACAATTCTGCTTCAAAAGAAAAGACACGGATAAATCTTAAAAAAGTTTATAATCTGAAGCAACTATTGATATTAGCCATCAAACGGCAATAAAACAATATGAACATTTACCCACTTTAGCGGCCAAATGGTCTAAACGCAACGCATCACTTTCACAACTGATTGGATTGCCAATGATGGGGAGGTTGGGGTTCAAATCCCAGTTGGGTGTATTGAGGTTTTTCTTAGATGGTTTCCAGTCTCCCTCCATGCAAATGTGGGTACATTTCATCTTAAAATTCCACATTTTTAATCCCAAATCTATTAGCATGATTAATACATGATTATATGTATGTCTCGAATGGGGGGATGAGGGGGCAAGGGGTGGCGATTTTAAAGAGTTAAAAAAAATTAGACCTTCCTACAAAATTCTGCAATCTTTCATATCAGGTTCAAAGATCTAGACAGCTACCACCATCTGCTCAAAACACTAAATTATAATATCTATAAAAATATACTCACAGTCAGGCTGCTTCAATACATCTTCACTGATATTAAGGGGCCTTTACGATCCACCATTAAAGGAGTATAATATCTTAACACTATGGACGCTCTATGGCCCAAATGTGTGAAGCTATCTCCTATTAGCAATCTCACCAACACCTGCAGCAGTAACAAAACTAAATTATTCAATATATGGGTAGTACTAACCCAACACAATTTAGTGTTGAGCATGTGAATAAAGGAAAAATAATTGGTTTTATGGTTATTATGGCTCATTCACCCACTTTGTGTGTTGTATGTAACTCTTACAATAGACTGGACTGCCAAAGACGAGAAGATCAGGGTTGGAATCAAAGTGGATTGTAGTGGGGGTAGTTTTTTCTAAATGTTTTTCCACTTTCTTTCTCTCTCCACCAAAATGTGGGTACAATTAATTAATCTAAGTTTCAACCTTCTTCATCTTTAACACTTTAGTGTAAATAGTTCATATACATATAACCTGAACAGGTTGTAAGAGGCGATGCTAAAAATAAAAATACTCATTCAAGTCTGCCAGTTATTTAAAAGTTATACAACATTTTTTCTAATATTGTTTTTGAATGTCATTACCCCAAAAACACATGTCTTACCTCGGTAATTCTTAACATTTTCACAGAGAAAAATATAAGCGCTGTCTTCGCCCACACAGTAGCCGCCACTGAAACAGCACACACCCATTCTCTTAATTAAATGGTCAAGACAAGTCAAGCTAGCTAAATAAACTAACCTTAGCATATCTAACCTAAACAGTGTTGATTCCTATCAGTGAAACTTTAAATTAAGTCAATTAATGATATGAGACCCACTTCAATGGCCACATG
Organism: Timema bartmani; assembly: GCA_902151455.1. NCBI lineage: Eukaryota > Metazoa > Arthropoda > Insecta > Phasmatodea > Timematidae > Timema > Timema bartmani. The sequence goes on from CABFWB010003054.1 coordinate 4,257, forward strand.
GACTAGACTGCCGATGAAAGAGCGATTGGAGTTTTAATACCACTTGGGTGTACTGAGGGTGGTTTATCCAAAATTGTTTCACAATCTACCTCCACACAAATGTGGGTACATTTCCTCCAAATTCATCCTTCCTCATCCCTAACTCATTAGCATAATTAGTGCATATTATGATTATATCCTGAACTTATAGTAAGACGTGGTGCTATAAAAAATAAATATATATAGGCCTATATATAAAAGCCAAATGTACCAAAGCATCTTCAAATTGACTAGCAAAATACATATTTTTAGCTTTTTAAAATTACACTTTTGATCAAGTCTTTTGATTAGTTATAAGCTTTAATTTAGCTATATAAAGAACTATTGGTAAATAAGTTTAGATATAGAGAATTAGTGATACCAAGGGATCTGAAATATTTAAATTTTGGTGGTTGGGAATTAAAGAGGTTAGAGTCCTTAGTGTTTGCTAAACCAGAAGACTAACAATAATTGTTTGCTGGACCAGGAGACTCTAACAACTGTCAGACCTAAGTTGAGAACACCTTCACATAGTTAATGTGTTTAGCACTTGCTGGTATTCTAGGGAATAGTCCACGTCTTTATAAGATTATTTGTTTTGCCATCATGTTTAATTTATTGTTCAAGTTACATATGACATAAACAAATGAACTAATTACGCAAATGTTTTAGGGAAAGGGAAGCTAGAATTTAAATGTTCAAAGTGTACCCATATTTGCATGAAAGAAGAGTGGAAAACCATTCAACCTCAGTACATCCGACCAAGATTCAAACCCTGATCTCCCCATCATTGGCAGTCCAGTCAATTTCAAGAGTGATGCTTTTAGCCCATTCAACAACCAAATTGGGTTATTATTTTATTGTTATCAACCATATTTATCAAAAGTGATTGTTACAGATCATGACTTTGAACATATGAATATGTTAAAGCAGGTTTAATAATGTTTGTAACTTTCAAATATCGTCCTTCCTAAAATAGAGGCCTAGGCCTACTCTTTGTCTTATATAAACTACTTTATTTTATTATTTGAATTAGGTCTATTTAATGTGCACTTTCTGAACCAACTGATTATATCAGCAGACGAGAATGTCTATGAGCAAGAGAAAAAGGGCCCACCAGTTATGCCAGGAGAGGTATTTTCACATACCTTCCAGGGTTATTTTACATATCACAATCAACATAGAACCGACGGCTCTACTTCCCTTCCGGGAGGAAGTTGTACTATAGATTTTTATCACTCAAGAAAAATCTGATGACCCAGCTGGGTTTGAACCTACAATCATTGGGTCCTGACGCGAGCACTCTATCCCAAGATCACTGAGGGGGACTGCATCCTATATAATTATAATGTTTTACACCTTGCTATGATCCACCCTTTGGTCTCTGGCGAGTAAAGGGAGTTTCTCACAATAAAAAAGTTATTGAAGTGAATATTAAATTGAAACCATCTGTTCCAGTGTTTCATTGGAATAAAACCTAACTAAAAAAACTGATAAAAATCTAAACTCCTAGTAAGATGATAAACAACTAAAAAAACTACTAAGAATATGTAAAATAAGCTCTAATTTGTGCAGAATTCCTTTAAAATTTGATCCATCAGTAATGACAACGTTTAGATGAATAACGTTGAAATATTAGCCACCCCTAACTTGAAAACTACAGTACAGTGTTAATCCCAAGTCTATAACGCAATTTGAAATCAAGGGGATGATTTGTGGAGCATAAACTCTAACTAGACATAACATAAAGTTTGATAAGGACAGGTTCAGCCCTACACTAATTTAAATCGTCGATGAGGCTAGTTGGTTACCTGTTCAAATAATTATGTTCTCCTCCACATTTTAAATCCTGTTTAGAAATACTTCATGTTATCAAATAAATTATGGAGGCTAGGAGATATGTGTGCAATTTTTTAATATTTCCTAGTGCCGGCAACATTCGAGGAACATAAATATGAATCATAATAATTACACTCGATTATAAAGTGTCATTTTGTCGTACCTCTCAAATCTCAATAAATTGAAAAACATAGATCAATTTCACTCTAGTAACATTTTAGTAACATTGAAATAAGTGCCATCCCAGAATAGAAGTAAGCAATGAAGCTGCTAAATGTTACCATTTAGTTGCAGCACCTATGTTCACACCACTTTTATACACTACTTAGAGTATCTCTTTAACATGTTATTTTGATTATATCAAACAAGAGTTGAAAATACAGTAACTTATTATTTGGTTATATGAATCCCTCAGAAAGAAAATATAAAAGATAGTTACGATATAAAAAGCTGAATTTTCAGAAGACAGTTGTGTTTAGATTAAAAAGTTCGATGAAATAATTAAATTGCAATCATATAAAATTAGTGGTCCTCGCAATGAAATCAGTATTAACAAGGAAATGTAAGGATTGTTGTAGTTATTGCACCCACTCTGAAAAATTTCAAAGCAGTGAAAAAGTATAGAAATTACAAACCAATATAACTATTATATGACAGTGTACCGCTCTTAAATAAAACACAAAAATTAAAAGGGGCACCAAAAAATTTATCAAGAAAATTGTAAGTCCTTCATCCTAATATTTAATTTTTTCTTAATAAACAAGCTTAAGGGCTCTATAGACGATCCAATCTGGTCGACCCAACCAAATCAGGTAATACCTACAGACAACCTGACTTAGTGCCTGATTTCCTGGGTTTTTTTCCTCTAAAAGACACACGCATCATGCCTCCAATATTATCCAAACACCAAAAAATTGGGATCACGCTAATAGCATCGTTAGGGATTAATTCCAGAATAAAAAAAATGTGGGCCAAAAAATGGCTAATTGAACGGAAAAAAGTTCAGTCATCTGATGTTACTACATACACACTACTACTCGCGCCCGTGTTTGTAGTACAACTGACACACTGAATCACCCGACAACACGACAGACGACACGATTTATTCAGACGGTCGTGCGGTTGGATGTGCCGGCCACCCGACATCACCCGACATGAAATCGGAATTTTTTTTGTCGGGCGACACGACCCGATATTGCACCTGATCTGACCAAATCGGCCCGACCACCTGACCAAATCGTGTCATCTGAAAGGCCCTTAAGTGTATATCAGTTGAACTCGGTCACGGAGCCTATTGTTTTAGATTTTATCCTCTCACTGGGTGACCACCTGACTACCTCTCCAGCCAAACTTCCTAATATTTCATCGAGGATAACTAAACTTTATTTTTATTTAATTTAAAACCACTTTGCTATCAGGGCATCTATATCTACCTCAGTCAATCTACCACTAATCTATATCACAATATTAAATTAATAGTAAAGTCTCACAATTACCATGTATGTACACATCATAATAGTATAATAACGGTGCCGACTTCGGGGGGAGGACGGGGGTGATTTTTGCTCACCCAAAAATTGTCTAAAAGGGGTATAGTGTCATTTAAGCCCGCTCCGCATCAAATTATTTACGTGTGCATTTTATTAATTTGTGCAAAAATTTGTTGACAAATGTGTTACAAGATACAAGCCTTTCTTAGTTTCTCGGTTTTTAATAATAACTTGCATTTTGAACAGTTTATGGAATCTTCTTTATATGTAGCCTAGGTAGCACAATTTCGAACATGTCTCTGTTCTCGAAGTGCCCGAAATCTAACGGTGCTATCAAGTACTATCGGGATATCAACTCAGCCGTTGATACTCGATAGTATTAGTTTAACAATTCCTCAGACACTGAACTCACTGTTCAAATTCCCACTATGAGATTTTCCGATTTATTCCACCTTCTATTGTCTATGTCATGCAGTGTCCGAATCAGTCAGTTTACATTTCTGTCGTTGTGTTGCGATGAATAGGATAAATAAGTTATCAGTACGGTTATTTATAATTCGCAAATTCCCGAAAAAATGGACCAATTTGTGATTAGAAATAAGATCAAGGAGGTGGAGGAGAGTCCATATTCGGAAAACGGCGCCAACCTGTGGCTACATTTTTCCTGTTAACATGTGAATATTTTATTTATCATCTTTTATATGATACCGTCAACACGCTATTACAGGTAAAGTTGATCAGAATAAGAGCTTTTTTAAAAATTATTTTCTAATTTAGCCATAAAAATCTCAAAAAATTAGGTAATGTTAAATAAAGAATTGAGAACAATAACTTGTCACTAAAAAATTACACATTTTGTATAATTATATTTTATGATTAAATTATAAATAAAATCAATTCATTTTAAATTATATTAAAGTGCTGTCAAATATATTTTTTTTTAATTTCTTGAGTTGTCCGACTTAAAAACCGATCTCGAGATGAGGTTGTGATAGTTATCAATTGAACTAGGTGAACATCTTACTCTTAGGCACCCGTTTATTATAATTTGAAATTTATATATATATATATGTACGAGCATAATTATTTTAAGGTTTATTCTAGCAAGAGGTTAACCTACGCTTGTACATTTCCTTGGAAGTCAAGAGTGTTGGGTTGCTATCCTGCTGAGAATAGCGTGTATCTCATATTGCATCCTGTTGATGAGCGAGCACGGTGCGACCGATGGACCTTCCTGGCTGGTGAAATATCGAGATCAGCAAGTTTAGGTGATAGAATAAGACAGTTGTTGAGTGTTTGGAGACATGCTGGGTGCATGTAGGTTGGTATCTAGCAACGACTGATTAACGATGGAATAAAATGTGATCTGGTGGTTCACCCCACTGGAGGGTCGATCGCGGATCTAGAGGAAGGTTTTGCGAGTCTCACTATTGCTCCTGCTCCATCGTCACGCGAGATCTACCCGGTTACTTATGTAGTAGTTTAGTCACCTGAATAGATTAATAAATATATATTATTGGACTAACACTCGAGTCTCACTCTCCACGAACCACCCATTCCAACCCCTACCGCTCGGGGTCCAGCCCAGCCATGTAAGTTCCTACGGTGCCGCGGTAGTGCTGTAGTTAAGGTTGGCTACCGGGCACCCAAAGAAAAGTAGTGACCTTATATATATCACAGAGTTTGATCTCGTTATATTAGTTTATTGGTTGATTTAAAAAAATATATATTTATATCAAGATTATTGGGGTTCAAGCGGGCAGTGTGTGAATAATGTACACGTACCTTAAGCCCCGAGGATAGCTAGAGAAGAGATAACTGGCGTCACAAGAAACTTGTTACCAGGATAGCGACATTCACACTACAATCATAATGGCACCGTAAAATAATCAACAATACAAGACACGAGCAGTAAAACAGTGTGATTACTCTGAAACTATTTTGATTTTATTTAAATGGCCCACTATTGTTACAAAATTTTAATGATGATCGTTGATAAAATTAGATCTTCAGAGTCTAAATGAAACTTTAAATCCTAAGAAATGATTAATTCAAAAAGTTTAAAATCACAAATAGGTACCATTGTATATTATTTTCCCATGTCCTTACTGTGAGAGTGAAAAAATAGGTAGTATTGACTAGTGACATGTTATTTAGGTTGAGGTAATTTCGCATATTTCAAACCGAAATAAACAAAACACTTGTAAATAGGTGCTAATAAAATAAGATGTTTATTTTGACCTAGTATTAATTGCACATTTCAAATAAATACAAATCTATTTTTTTGCGTAGGTCAACAATTTATACAAACACCCTAGGGATGAATTGTGTTTATCAAAGAAAATCGATAGATATAATAATGTTTTCAAAATGTTTACTGCATTTGTTTTAGATAGCAATTTAATTAAATTTATCACAACAATAAAGGGCCCATACAAATTCACAGAAAGCTTATTTTATATCTTTTCACATGCATAGTAAACAGCTGATAAAAATTAACTAAACTAGAAGTGCATAATTATACAAATTTAGTTTCATTACGCTCATGAGACTAGTAGTTTGGTCATTTGAAGAAGTAATATTAATTTTACATGTTCAATATAATATACACGATAGTTATTAAAAATACAATAATTTGTTGTTAAATATAGCTTTAAAAATTGTATTCATTTCCATTTTCAAAATCTTGATTGCCTTCATATTCTGTCAAGTCTTTTGACATTAGAGGGATGCTACCACTAATAGGTCTAGTTTTAAATGTATTAAAGTAAGGACGTGATCTCTCACCCTTTAATGAATTAAATGGTTTCAAAGATTTGTGAGAAGTTGGCTCTATTGTTTCAATTTCAAAGCTGTCTTCTGCCTCGAAATTATTTTGCATGGCGACACTCCTCTTTACCGCGATTTCAGCACGTTCACTCTCATATCCACTACGGTCGTCTGTTTTCATCCCCTTGACTGTAACTTTGTTAGAAACATCCTCTTGTTATGCAATGCTTGATACATTTGGTTTAGAACTTACAAATAAATTTTTGTTGCTGAAATGTTCTTTCTCAAACGAAGAAAGGTGATTTGTCGCCAAGCTAAATATTATTTCATTGTCAAACACAATTTCTTGATCTTCTGCTGCTAATTCCTTAGGGTTTTTATTTTGTTTTCCGGTGAAAGATGTGTAATCTCCAAACCTTGACAGCGGACCATCGCGTTTAATGGCTTTATTGTTGTGTATGTAACCATGGCTTTGTGTATCTGGGACATTTTTGTTTTTTTTTGTGATTATTTTTCTTACTCTTTCCTTTTTTTTGATGTTTATGCTCTAAGTATGGTGAACTTTCATTTATATCTGAATTAGTTTCTTTATTTTGAATGGACAGTAGCAACAAATAGAAAGGATCACCCTTATATGATGTCCGATCAACATATTCTTTCTTCTCTGGAAGATTATAATTTGAAGTGTAATCAGGATTGTCGACTATTTCCTCATTTACCTTTCGTGCATAGCTATAATCATAAATTGGAAACTTAAATAAATTATGGACGGATATTGGACGAATAATTTGCGGTGAGGAAATCATAAAATTTAGTTCTTTTATTTTATTTTCAAGGGGAATATTTATACATTCACGATTGTAATTTTTTACTTTAGCTTGATAGTAATATTGCCCTGGTTTATTTTTAAAACTATGTTCTAATTCACATGGGTATTTTATTGTATTGAATTTAGGGTCTATTGGATTTTTTTTGGACTCAAAGTAGTTAAGAAAATTGAGTTGTGCCCAATATGGCGAGGTCCCCTGTTTCCCGCTGGTCCCTAGTGGTGCTTTATTGTTGGTTGGTGACTGGAGCGATGAGTTAGATTTAACGTTGCCTTTATGGTGGGTAGTCACTTTTGCTTGATTTGTGAATGAATGTTCGCCCTCGTAATACGATTCTGAGTCTTCTTTGTAAGATTGTTCTTCGCTATCCAAAGCTGCGGTGAGTGATCCCGACACAAAAGTGTCTGAATCAGACAAAGGGAGGAACTGATTATCCTCATTTTTATAATATTCTTCCTTCTCAGATGTAGATGATACGCTTTCTTCACTTGATGACAATTTGTAAAGTGATTCTGGAAATAGATTATCCAAATCAGACAAGGGGAAACTATGTTTATACTCATCTTGAGTATATTCCTCCTTTTCTTCCTGGGATATTCGTTCTTCCCTTGATAAAATTTTGTGAAGTGATCCAGGGATAAGATTTTCCTGTTTAGACAAGGGAAAATTATGTTTATCTTCATTTTTAATATATTCCCCATTTTCTTCTTTGGATATTTGATCTTCCCTTGATAGAGTTTTGGGAAGTGATTTTGAAATTAGATTTTCCTGCTTATACAAGGGGAAAATATCTTCATTTTTAATAGATTTCCCATTTTCTTCTTTGGATATTTGATCTTCCCTTGATAAAGTTTTGGAAAGTGACTTTTGAATTAGATTTTCCTGCTTAGACAAGCGAAAATTGTGTTTATCTTCATTTTGAATATATTCCTCATTTTCTTCCTTGGATATTCGTTCTTCCCTTGATAACATTTTAGGAAGTGATTCTGAAATCAAATTTTCCTGCTTAGACAAGGGGAAAGTATGTTTATCTTCATTTGTAATATATTTCCCATTTTCTTCTTTGGATATTTGTTCTTCCCTTGAAAAAGTTTTGGGAAGTGATTCTGGAATTAGATTTTCCTGCTTAGACAAGGGAGAAGTGTCTTTATATTCGTTTGGAATATATTTCCAATTTTCTTCCATGGATGTTTGTTCTTCCCCTAGTAAAGTTTTGGGAAGTGATTCTGGATTAAGAATCTCCAGCCTAGACAAATGAAAATCATCCTTATCCTCATTTTTAATATGTTCCCCATTTTTTCCCATGGACATTTGTTCTTTCCCTAATAAAGTTTTGGGAAGTGATCCTGGATTAAGAATCTCCTGCTTGGACTGACGGAAAGAATATTTATCTTCATTTTGAGTATAATCCCCATTTTCTTCCTTAGATATTTGTTCTTTACTTGCTAAAGCCTTGGGAAGTGATACTGAGATGGATGTTTGTTCTTCCCCTAGTAAAGTTTTGGGAAGTGATTCTGGATTAAGAATCTCCAGCCTAGAAAAATGAAAATCATCCTTATCCTCATTTTTAATATGTTCCCCATTTTTTTCCATGGACATTTGTTCTTTCCCTAATAAAGTTCTGGGAAGTGATCCTGGATTAAGAATCTCCTGCTTGGACTGAGGGAAAGAATATTTATCTTCCTTTTGAGTATTATCCCCATTTTCTTCCTTAGATATTTGTTCTTCTCTTGCTAAAGCCTTGGGAAGTGATACTGGGATAAGATTTTCTTGCTTGGACAAATGAAAATAATGTTTATCTTCATTTTGAATATAGTCTCCATTTTCTTCCTTGGATATTTGCTCTTCCCGTAATGAGGTTTGGAGAAGTGATCCATAAATAATATTTTCCTGCTTAGACTGAGGGAAAGTATTTTTATCTTCATTTAGAATAAAATGCCCATATTCTTCCTTAGATATTTGTTCTTCTCTTGCTAAGGTTTTGGGAAGTGATACTGGATTAAGATTTTCCTGGTTATTTAAAGGGAAAATATGTTTTTCTTCATTTTGAATATAGTTTACAATTTCTTCCTTTGGTATTTGATCTTCCCTTAATAAAGTTTTGGTAAGTGATTCTGGAATAAGAATTTCCTGTTTAGACTGAGGGAAAGAATGTTTATCTTCAGTTTGATTATATCCTTCATTTTCTCGGTTGGATATTTGTTCTTTACTTGATATTGTTTTGGTAAATGGTATTGGAATTAGATTTTCCTGCTTAGACAAAAGTAAAGTCTGTTCAGCGTCATTTTGGATATAATTATCATTTTCTACTTTTGGTATTTGTTCTTCTCTTGACAAAGTTTCTGGAAGTGATCCTGGAATAAGATTTTCCTGCTTGTACAAAGGTAAAGAGTGTTTTCCCTCACTATGAATATATTCCTCAATTCCCTCCTTGGGTATTTGTTCTTCCATTGGTAAGGTTTCAGGAAGTGATCCTTGAATAAGATTTTCTTTCTTAGACAAAGGGGAAGAATATTTATCTTCATTTGGAATATATTCTCCATTTTCTTCGTTGGATATTTGTTCTTCCCTTGATGAAGTTTTGGGAGGTGATTCTGGAACTAAAATTTTCTTCTTAGACAAGGAAAAAGTGTATTTATCTTCATTTGGAATATATTCTCCATTTTCTTCCTTGGATATTTGTTTTTCCCTTGATAAAGTTTTGGGAGGTGATTCTGAAATTAAATTTTCCTGTTTAGACCAGGGGAAAGTGTGTTTATCTTCATTTGGTAAGTATTCCTCATTTTTTCCCTTGGATTTTTGTTCTTTCCCTAGTAAAGTTTTGGTACGTGATCCTGGATTAAGAATCTCCTGCTTAGACAAATGAAAAGCATCACTATCCTCATTTTTAATATATTCCACATTTTCTTCCATGTATATTCGTTCTTCCCTTGGTACAGTTTTGGGAAGTGATCCAGGAATAAGATTTTCCTTCCTAAACAAATGGAAAGAATGTGTGTCTTCATTAGGAATATATTCCTCCTTTTCTTCCTTAGATATTTGTACTTCATTTGATAAGGTTTTGGGTTGTGATACTGGAATAAGGTTTTCCTGCTTAGACAAATCAAAGTAATGTTTATCTACATTTTGAATATAATCTCCATTTTCTTCCTTGAATATTTGTTCTTCCCGTGATGAGGTTTGGGCTAGTGATCCAGGAATAAGATTTTCCTGCTTATACTGAGGGAAAGAATGTTTATCTTCATTTTGAATATAATTTCCATTTTCCTCCTTATATATTTGTTCTTCTATTGATAAAGTTTTGGGAAGTGATACTTGAATAAGATTTTCCTGATTAGATTGAGGGAAAGAATGTTTATATTCATTTCGAATGTATTCCTCATTTTCTTCCAATTGTATTTGTTCTTCCATTGATAAGTTTTTGCGAAGTGGTCCTGGATTAAGATTTTCCTGGTTAGATAAAGGGAAATTTGGTTCATCTTCATTTTGAAAATAGTTTACATTTTCTTCCTTTGTTATTCGATCTTCTCTTAATAAAGCTTTGGTAAGTGATTCTGGAATAAAAATGTCCTGCTTAGATGGACGGAAAGAGTGTTCATCTTCATTTTGATTATGTTCTTCATTTTCTTCGATGGATATTTGTTCTTTCCTTGATAGAGTTTTTGGAGGTGATTCAGGGAGAATATTTTCCTGCTTGTACAAGGGGAAGTTTGGTTTATCTTTATCTTGAATATACTCCACATTTTCTTCCTGGGGTATTTGATCTTCCCTTAATATTTTGGTAAGTGATTCTGGAATAAGAATTTCCTGTTTGGATGGAGGGAGAGAATGTTTATCTTCATTTTGATTATGTTCTTCATTTTCTTCGTTGGATATTTGTTCTTTCCTTGATAAAGTTTTTGGAGGTGATCGAGGGAGAATATTTTCCTGCTTGTACAAGGGGAAGTTTGGTTTATCTTTATCTTGAATATACTCCACATTTTCTTCCTGGGGTATTTGATCTTCCCTTACTATTTTGGTAAGTGATTCTGGAATAAGAATTTCCTGTTTGGATGGAGGGAGAGAATGTTTATCTTCATTTTGATTATGTTCTTCATTTTCTTCGTTGGATATTTGTTCTTTCCTTGATAAAGTTTTTGGAGGTGATCGAGGGAGAATATTTTCCTGCTTGTACAAGGGGAAGTTTGGTTTATCTTTATCTTGAATATACTCCACATTTTCTTCCTGGGGTATTTGATCTTCCCTTACTATTTTGGTAAGTGATTCTGGAATAAGAATTTCCTGTTTGGATGGAGGGAGAGAATGTTTATCTTCATTTTGATTATGTTCTTCATTTTCTTCGTTGGATATTTGTTCTTTCCTTGATAAAGTTTTTGGAGGTGATCGAGGGAGAATATTTTCCTGCTTGTACAAGGGGAAGTTTGGTTTATCTTTATCTTGAATATACTCCACATTTTCTTCCTGGGGTATTTGATCTTCCCTTACTATTTTGGTAAGTGATTCTGGAATAAGAATTTCCTGTTTGGATGGAGGGAGAGAATGTTTATCTTCATTTTGATTATGTTCTTCATTTTCTTCGTTGGATATTTGTTCTTTCCTTGATAAAGTTTTGGTAGGTAATCCTGAGATTATATTTTCCTGCTTATACAAAGTTAAGTTTGGTTTATCCTCATTTTGAATATACTCTACAACTTCTTCATTGGGTATTTGTTTATCGCTTGATAAAGTTTTTGGAAGTGATTCTGGAATAAGATTTTCCTGCTTAAACTCTTGGAAAGAATGTTTATCATCATTTTGAATAGATTCCTCATTTTTTTCCGGGGATAATTCTTCGTCTTTTAATAAAGTTTTTGGAAATGATACTGAAATAAGATTTTCCTGCTTAGATAAAGGAAAAGTATGTTTATCTTTACTTTTAATATATGTCTCAGTCTCTTCCTTTGGTATTTGTTCTTCATTTAATAATATTTTTGGAAGTGATCCCAGAATAAGATTTTCCTGCTTAGAAAAATGTGAATAAGGTAAATCTTCAATTTGAAAATTTTCCCCATTTCCTTCCTTATATTTTTGTTCTTCTCTTGATATATTTTTGAAAAGTGATCCTGAAATAAGATGTTCCTTTTCAGGCAAATGTAAAGAATGTTTATCTTCATTTTTAATATGTCCCCTATTTTCTTCCTTGGATATATGTTCTTTCCCTAGTAAATTTTTTGGAAGTGATCCTGGACTAAGATATTCCTGCTTAAACATAGGGAACGTTTGTTTATCCTCTTTTTGAGTAAACTCATTTTCTTCCTTGGGTATTTGTTCTTCCCTTGTTAAACTGTTTGAAAGTGAGCCTGATATAAGATTTTCCACCTTAGACAAATGGAATGATTGTCTACCCTCATTTTGAATATATTCCCCATTTTCTTCTATGGATATATTTTGTTCATCACCTAGTAAAGTTTTGGGAATTGATCCTGCAATAAGATTTTCCTGGTTAACCAGAGGAAAAGTTTCTTTACCTTCATTTTGAATACTATCCCCATTTTCTTCCTTGGATATTTGATCTTCCCTCGTAAAAGTTTTGGAAAGTGGTCCTGGAATAAGGTTTTCCTGACTAAACAAATGCAAATAATGTTTATCTTCATTTTGATTATATTCCCCTTTTTCTTCCTTGGATATTTGTTCTTTCCTTGGTAGAATATTTTTCATCTTAGGAAAAAGAGAACTATTTTCATTTTCATTATAATTGTATTTGTCTTTTTCATCTGGGGATAGTTGTTCTTTTTGCATCAATAAAGTTTCAGCAAGTGATTCAGGATTTAAACTGACCCACTTTGAAAATTGGAAAGTATTTTTATTTTTGTCTTGATTATATCCCTTCGTTTCTTTATCTGACAGATGTTCTTCTTTAGTCAAAGTCTTGGGTATTGATTCAGGAATAAGATTGTCTAACCTAGACAAAGGTAAAGTATGTTTAGTCTCATTCGTGGATGATTTATTTGTATCTGAAGTGAATGGATATTCCTTGTTTGTAAATGAGGACAAAACTGAGCCTGACAAATTGGCGGATAACCCCGCAATAGAATGGGATTCTCTACTATTAGGGTCAGGTAGCTCTATTGCTTTCATATTGTGTTCGTGATATTCCTTCTCACTAGTTAACGTCTTAAGGGAACTAAACAATATTTCATCGTTAGATCCTTTAGTATGGCTCATTACTTTTGTAGCTACTGTAGAAATCATTTCTAATCCAGAAAAAGTTTTTGATTCACTATTTCCTTCAGTAGTTGTTGGTGATTGGTCTTGCTCAGTAATTTGCGTGTCATTAACGCTTTTTCTTATTAACAACCCTACATTTAACAATTTTGAGCTATTAATGCTATTATTGTGTATCCATGAGGATGTTGTAAATAAGTGGTTATTTGATTGATATTCTATTTCCTCATTGTTTCCGTCTGGTGTTTGAGGCCTGTATGGTACCTTCACCAATTCTTTAAAAGGGTAAGTATTATCACGGCTATTATAGGACTCATATTTCTCACTTACCGTTGGGAAACTCTTGTGAGCTTCTTCTGACGAGTTTGTATGAATCACATCTCTGTCGTCAATGTTTGTATGATAGTTCTCATTGGGGTTGTAATCACTTGGTGTTGATTTTGTTTCCACTACTTTGTATGTAATATTTTTATTCCCTTTAAAATATTTTGATATGTATTTGCCATCGTCCATTTCAAAACCAAAGTCAATTTTTCTCGCGGGATTTGATTGAACTTCCGGTTTTTCTTCATTACTTTTTGACTCATCCTTAAAGTAGCTGTATGGGCTCAATACACTATTTTTATATAAGGAATTATTAACACTTCTAATTTCTTTTAAGTCACTAGAGCTGTAATTTTTTCCACCTTTTTTTAAGTTATAAGACTTTTCATCTGAGGAGTATGGATGTTCTGCTGAGCTGCTTTTCTTTGACTTAGTTTCAGCATTTTTTTCTTTCCTTATCACTTTAAAGGTCGAAGGACTGACATCGTTAATTTCTTCTGGATTTTCAAAACTACCCTCTCCACCCTTTGTTTCATATTTATCTTGAACTTCTACAGGTAAATATGTCGGAAATGTAGTTGTGTCTTTAGTGCTTTTCAATGTATAATATTCGTTAGGATTGGGTTTTTCGTTTAGCAAATGATCTATTTCAGAACCTTTTGGGGGATAGTAAGTTATATCTGGTATTATCTTAGTTTTCACATAATCATCAGCGGAAATAAAATTATGAACACTTTTAATTGGATAAAAACTTTTTATTAAAGGTTTCCTTATTTCTATTCTGTTAGGCTCTTCATTTGAAACTTCATTTTCCTTTAGGTGAGTGTCTACTTTTGAAGTTTTGTATTCTTTCTCGTTAGTAATTTCAAAAACTTCTTCGGAAGAAAAGTTTTCCCAATTTTTCTGATACGGTGGTTTATATTGTTGATTGATAAATATAGGGTAGTTGTCTATATTACTCCCAAAACTAGGTGGTTCTTCTGTATGTGTAACTTTCGTTTTGTCTCCCTTCTCGTCATCATTTTTGGCTACTGCTTGGCTTCCTGACTGGACACTGACAAAGTTAGGCCTTTGCACAAAATGAATGACACTATTTTCTTCCATAAATACAGTTCCATTCAGTTGTTTTTCCATATGATTGGCTTCACCACCAAGTTCTTTCGATGAACTATTTAATTTTTTGTACTTTTCAGTCTCTTCTTTCTGTTCCGAAATAATTTTGTAAGGATAATTTTCATTAATATTGCTGTCGTTGTCAACTTTAAAAAAGTAATCACTATTTTCCTCTACTAACAATTTATTTTTATCCAACTGCCCTTCACGTAAGTGGTATTCAACATTGTCTCCGTTTTCGTTGTTCTGCATAATTGGTAAGATCATTTCAGTTTTCGGGGACTCCATTGATATAAAAGTAATAGGGTTGCTCGTAGTTTCAAGTGCAAAAGATTCTGTAGCTAATTTCGACTTATCCGTTACAGTGAATTCAGTTGTTTTTTCTGAAGTGTAGTATAGATCAGTTGGTAAATCTTCAATTGTATATTTCATCTGTTGTTCGTTTGAGTTGTAAACATTTTCGAATGCTTTTTTGGATTTTGTTTCATAACTTTGTATATTCTTCTTTAAAAACGCTTTATTTTCACCTTGTAGCATTAATTTTAGCTTACTTCCATTGTCATCTATAGTTGAGTCAACAGAAAAATTATTTGATTGAGTACCACTGCGTTCCTTGGACGGAAATTTTGCAACAATGATGTTTTCTTCACTAATGTTTTCAGAATCTTCAGTAGTCTCGTCATCTTTTCCACCTGGAACAACTTTGGGGAGCCCTAACTTCTTTTTCGAAGTTTTACTACTATGCTGGTATTTAATTTGTTTTCTAGGCTCTTTTGGGGGGAAGTTAATAGCGGTATGTTTTCTTTTGTAATTTAGCTGTCTTGTGTTAATCAATTCTTGAGATGGTATTTTAAACAAGCCATTCTTCGAGTTTTTATAATCATTAACTATTTTAGAGATATCCATTCCTTTCTTTTTAGAAATAGGTTTTTTGCTATCTTTTATTTTTTGTCTTTCTTTTCCCCAAATACTTCCTTTGCTCAGATAATTTGTACTTACCCCTGAAGCTTTACTAAAACGGTGTCGCCTTTTAGGGGATAAATATTTTAACCGTGTTGTCTCAGACTCCAAACTATCACCTACTTTTTTATTTTTCTTGATGTACTGGTTGTTTCCTACTCTTTTTCTAGGCTTTACCCTTGACTCATATTTTTGCATCCTTTTCTTTGGTTGAACTTCTAAAATATGTTCGTATTCAGGTGATTCGCTATCATCGTACATTTGTTCTGCCAGAGAAAAATGTTCTTCAGAGCTTGTAGGCCTAATTAACAATCTCTTTGGTTGATTTATATTAAAGTCAAATTTTTTCGCGTGATATTTGTTTTTTTGCATGATGAAGTCTTCTATTATATGTCTTTTGATGTCTTCTTCTGTTAGTTTACGATTGTTTCGATGTTCAGAGTGAAAAATTCTAGAGCGGCCATGCACAGTGTTGATCACAACCGTAAAAACGAGCACAGAAACGGCCACGATGACTCCCAGATCAGGATGATGCACCATGCTTGAAACTTGATGACACAACAATCTCTTCTAACAACAATGACTGACCCATTTTTCTTGCGTTCGGAAGACACTTCTTGTGCGCATCTATCTCCGATACTTAAATTTTATTATTCATTTATAGCTACACAAATAAATATATTAAAAGTAATTTTATTTTCTTCTATTGAGACATAAATATATTTTTCCTATTCATACTCTTCATCGATTTAAACACACAATTGTCTATTTTAATATTTAATTGTGATGTGTGGGATATTTTATTTGTTTATTTGAACGTAATTTGAAATAGTAAGGGAAACAAAAGGCTTTAAGATTTAATGACAACGTAACAAAATTGATCGTTTTTATCTTCCTGTGTTGAATCACAGTTTTACCAAAAATATTGATCTCAAACAATAATTGACATTTTCAAACAATATGGAATTTAATTTTAGAATGATTATTGAAGGAACATAATTATATCAATTATTTTATAGGTCTATTTGTGTTTACTCCTAGTTACCGAATTAGATTTAATAACGATGCTACTGATACTTTTGAGGGTCTGCTGCGCATGTTTATTTGCTGATGGGAGATATTTTAATATGGGTTTAATACAATTAAGGTTTTATTCAAAAGTTGTTTAATTTATTAAGTACACCTCATCTAGACTAAACAATAACTGTTACTTACCTTCATTTCATGTATACGTTAGCTGACCTCTCATAATTTAATTATGAGCACATAAGTCTCTAAATAAATATAATCCGCATATTGTTTCAGAGGTTATGGGTTTATAAATAATGTAACGCTTGTCTTCAGCAAAAGGTTTGTTTCTTCGTACAATACACAATTTATCAAAGTTTATTCATTTAATTTTGTACTATTTTGCCATTCACAATCGTTATATAATACCTATATTAAAATGTAATCAGGCCTATAGAATGGTTTCCCTTTGATAGTGCTGGTAAGGAGGGTTGAAGGGGGGTGGGTTGTAGGAGGTAAAACAGACTTTTCATAAGGTTTTACATAATATATGCAAGTATTAATTATCTTTTTCGCCACAAGCTGCTACAGGTAATCCCATCCACCTGAAAAATAAGTTCTGGGTATGATTGTGAAATGTTGTTATTGTTAATATTAGGCTACGCCTGTGTATTTTCAACTGTAATATCACAATAGATAAAGTGATTAGTATACATTAAAGATACATGTTTTAGGATAGGACATGTTTAAAAACGCTACATAGTGGGTGGAGGGTGTGATGATTGCTTACTGTGTGTCTCCTCTAAAACAGGACAACCTAAAGTTCCAAAACACCCTTAACTTAACAAGAGTTTTCAACAAAGGGCGAAACTATATTCTGATTTAGGTTGGAAGAACAGTTTAGAAAATTCAAACACATATTTTGCGGCCAACATTGATAACATTTTACTATAATATTTGTGTTATTTCATAGGTATTGATAATATATATCAAAAGTGACAGCTTAGATAACATGACTTGATGTATGAACACAGTAAGTTAAAATGGTTTTAGTAATTTTAGTAAATAACTTCTACTGTTCTTCATACTAAAATCATACTTGTACTTTAACTCTCTAGTGATTTTTTCCTTCCTCTTTCTTTGCGTTTAACATTCCCCCTCTCCTCCCCCAGGTCAAAGCTTTGAGGGGGGAAATGACCCCTCCCCTGTCCTTTGACTCGACGCGCCTGAATTTAGTCAAAAGGTGATTTGAAGTCGGATCCCACCAAGGCCAAAGGATACAGGAGGTTTGGGACAGTGATATTAACTCAATATATGTGGCTTATTAATTTTTACTACCTTAACATAATATTAAACCACGAATATGATAAAAAAAAGTTTCCTTTCATTACAAATCTACCTACATTATTTGTATAACCTGAGTAATGAAAATATGCATGGAAATAAAATGACCTTTGATGCACTGCACAAAACATACTGTTGTCAACAAGATATGTCTGGGTAGTTGGGGGCCCCATTCATCTCATACTCTAGATATCCCTTTAGTCTTATCACCCGCCTCGGTGGCGTAGTTAGCTAACGCGCTGGTTTGATGTTGAGCTAGAGTGACGGGGAGATTGAGGCTCAAATATGGGTCGGATGAACTGTTTTTTTCCCTAAATTGTTTTCCACTATCTCTCTCTCTCTCCACGCAAATGCGGGCTCACTTCCTCTAAATTCAACCTTCCTGATTCCTATCCCATTAGCGTAATTAGTACTTAAGTGTACAGCCCGAACGGGTAGTAAGACGCGGTGCTAATATATATAAAATTCTTAGCGTGGTGTGAATGCAAGCGGCGGGGCAAGAACAGATCGGAGCAGACATTTAGGTGCAGTCTAATTTTCATAATAAGAGCCTTTAAAAAAATACAAACACGTTTAAAAAAAATTGATAGCATTCTATTTTATAATTATTGTTATTTTGTATGTATTGATAATATCTGTCAAAAGTAACAGCTGCAGATTACATGACTTGACGTAAAAATACGTTAAAGTAGTTCTAGTAACTTTTTCTAAATGTTAGATAAGGCTCTTTACTATTAAAATCGGACTGTAATATTGAATTTTGTAAATCCATTTGAATTTATATTTTATTTGTCATTTGCACCATATAATTAAGGATGCTATTGACATGGCAAACTAAATATTAATTAAAAGTATTTCCCTGTAAAATCACGATATTGTCTCCAAATAATCTCTAACCCTCTCGGCGTCATATGATTACAATAAAGACTAAAAATATCTCATTTTAAAGACATTAAAGCTATTTTTTAATTTTCATAAATCAAATAAAATACAAAAGGTATGTTTCTATTTTTATTGACAGACTTAAAGTTGATTAAAGAATATTTTTATTAGATAATATTAAATTATTTTCTTTTCAATTTGAAAGAATGGAAATGTAATCAAAACTTTAACTGTTTAATAAAATTAACTACGAGAGCTAGGGGATACTTTGTGAATAAAATCAATACTAGAATCACATTAGACATAAATAAATCTGCCAAGAATAGCTTCTTACAATTAATGAGATGCCCACAACGGTGGTCACGTGGACTAAATGTTAGGCTCGTCTAGTTTGGTTTGCAGGAACGGGGGGTCGAGGATCAATTCTCAGAAATATGACGGGATCATGATCAACTTAAGGCGACCGTCTCGGTCAGCGATAAAGTATCAATCGCTGTCAGGCCACACGGCTTTAAATACAAAGGTATGTGTCATATCATGGAACCATTTTTATATTAGGTTTTAGCTTATACTTCATTTCGCCCTTCACTTACAACCACCATTTGTCTTGTCAATAATAAAGAGGCAAAAGAAAGCTACAAAACTTCTTATCTCGAAACTTGCTAAGTCTAAAACGTCGTAGTTTCTTTATTTTGTAGCTCCAGTAAAGCTTCTGTTACAAATACTTGCAGCCCAATTTGACCTAAATGCTTGGGTATCATTTTAGTGAACAATTTGTTGTCCAAACAGTCCAAACCATCGGATATGTTACATTACGTTGCGTACATCCTGTTTATACATTAGTTTATTTACGTTACGTGAACATCCAGTTAACGTAAATAAACTACTAATACTTGATCTGGATTATGTGCCTTTAATATATATCCAATAGCTTAAATGTGTTTTTTTAAGTTGGTAGGTTAACTTCATAGGTTTTAACGGCTTACTTGACATATAAAGATAATAATGGTAGTACAGCTAACAGTTCATAAGAAGTGCATCCCAATTAGTAAAGAGGACAAATGGGAAAACCAAATGTAAAAAACCATCCCTAATGAATGTGGTCAGGATTCGAGCCCCAACTTCCTCACCAATGTTGGGCGACCTCATACAAATGCGAGCCTAACGCTTTATATCACGTTCCCTCCAGTGCAAATATATATCTGTCCGACATCTCAGCTCAGTCGGTAGCGTGTCTGCCTACTGAGCTAAGGCTCCTGGGTTCGATACCCAGTATGGCCGAAAAATGTATTATTGGTGAAATGTGGGCTCACCACTTCAAATTGATAAATTAATGGCCAGGGACTTGATGTTGTGCGTGTCCTAGTATTAAGTTAGATTATAAGCCATATGAAGCTACGACAAGCCTAGCAAGTCTGTGATGGGAAAATATATGGCTTGAATATAAAACTGGGTCAGTTTTTTTAACCAAGCCACATATAATTATGTATATAACGACGGGAATATCGTGTTTAAAATCTTGGTCGGGTTGACTGAGACTAGTTTCTCTAAATGGTTTCCCACTCTCCTTCCACGCAAATTCGGGTAGATTACCTCTGAAATTCTTCCTTTTTCATCCTTACCCCCTTAGAGTAATTATAATATATGCGTATAACCTGAACAGGTAGTAAGACGGGGTGATATGAAAAAATGGAAACATCTTGAAAATGACACTTATGGACACGGTTGTCGAACTCGCATGAACAAAAGAATTTAAAAAATCCAAAATTATTTTACCTTGCCCTCGCATATAGGACTCCCTTCCTCACAAAAATAAACTTCTGGGTGTTAGGAATACAATATATATTAAATATACCACCCAAGGCCGTAGTCGGGGGAGAAATTTTATTAACAAAATATATATGGCTTTATTTATGGTTCAAACTATATCAAAATTAAGGTACAAGTACAAATTAGGGGACTGTGTTACAATAAAAAGCACTTCAGAGAGCTTCTAGAGGTGTTAAATATTTAGAAATTGGCTAGCCTTCAGCCGTTAGGAGGTAATGTAGCCATAAAAAAACACTTCATATAGCTTATAGAACTGTTTATCATTTAGACTTTTTTCTAGCCTTCGTCAATTGGGGGATGGGCACACCAAACCCCCCCTGAAATTATTGGCTGGCTACGGCCTTGATGCCACCGGTATTTGCTGGTTCCACTATTTGCTTTCTATAACACTACTTTTGTACATAAAAATTTAAAACCGTTACAAATTTTAACTTATCTAATGTTAAACAGACGAGAATATTTGTGATCATTCTTCATTTTATAACAAACAACAAAACAGATACTATTTACAAAACAAGACCCACTAGTATCATAAAGTTCAAATTCCAAATTTTTCGCTGGTCTCACTGTACGTAAAGCTCTAGAGCAGCGGTTCCCAACGTGGGCTAGGCGTACCCCCAGGGGTACGTGCCAGGACTTTGGGGGTACGCTAAAATATTCCAATTAGCTCAACACTATGACGAGTAATGGTGAATTTAAAAAAAATGACCTTGAGAAAATGATTTCATTATATGGGCACAATTTACGGAAATGGGCTACCAAGGAGTACGCAAGCGAAAAAGGTTGAAAACCACCGCTCTAGAGGTAAGCTCTCCCCTTTTTGAAACAATAGATTCAGGACCCGCTTCGGTGGCTGCGCGGTCTAACGTGCTAATCTCGTATTGGACTAGACTGTTGAAGACGTGGAGATCGGGGTTCGATCCCAGTCAGGTGCACTGCAGGTGGTTTCCTTAATGGTTTTCCATTATCTCCCCACGTAAATTCGGCTGCATTTCCTCTCAACTAAGCCTTCCTAATCCCTAACCCATTAGTTTAATTAGTACATAGGCATATAACCTGAACAGGTAGTAACACGTGGTGCTAATATATATTATATAATCAGTTTCTCCCACCCCATCCACTGGTTTTTAAGGCATCATGTGAAGAAGATCTTCTGGATTCCACTCGCTGCATTAGTTAGCTCAAATATTCTGATCTGAACCTTATTCTCAGCTTTCCCTCAACTGTGCTGATATATGTACCTTTTAGTGAGATTAACACTGTCCAAGTTGTCTAGATCAGGCACTCCCACCATGTGAACTTTTTTTTTTATAAGCATTGATGAAGTTAATGCTACCATATCATCAGTGTTCTCGGACATGTAGGTAATGTGTCGGGAATTTATAGCTATTTCGGCATCAGACAAAATGGTGAACATCTATTATTATATAAAAGCAACTCACCTCAAAACTTTCCTCAACAGTTAATTTCCAAACCATTTGTATTCGTCTCTCTCACCAACCACCCCATCAAGCGGCAGTTGGAGGGTTGAATTTCTACTGGATTTTTCTTGCAGTATTGTAATCTAAACTACATTCCCAATCAACGTTTCTAAGAGCTTTTGCAGCTCAAATGAATACAATCCCGTTATCAAAGCTTGGAAGGTCTACCACAGTCTACCACGGTGATCTACAAAAGCCTCAAAACTTGCAGGAAGGCTGATGTGGACATCGACGTAACTAACTCGAAATGCACAGCTCTATTAAAATCACATGTGGAACGCAATCCATGCTTCAGCCATATCAGTTCCTGTGATTTCAAAAACTGCTGCATCTCACATTCTGTTAGCTGGAAGAAAAGCGGATTCCACTTTTACACTCTTCCCAACTTGTGTTGGACATACTACACATGTAGACATGATTGATTGGACAGCTTTCTTCACATTCAGTATCCAATATATTACTCTCAATATGCTAAACAACATGAGCATTTCAGAATGAGAATTTTTCTTGTGCTATTTAAAATAAGTCTTTTTACAACTGGGTGATTCGAAGGTATTACCATAAGCCTTTAAAATAATTTTAATCTTTACTATATAATATCTTGATCTTCAGCTCAATAATACCCTCCTCATATTTGTATATTTTCAAAGTATTAAGCATCTTGCATGCTTCATCTCTTAAGGTTTCCTCTTGCACGAGCTTAATAATCTTCTTTTCTGCAGTGTGTAATTCCTCGTAAGACGTAATTAAGTTCACTCACTTTCCTGAGCTCCTTTGTTTGACAGCAATTTTGGAAAAATCCTATAATATATGCTACCATGTGCACTATTTTGTCATAGCACGATAATAAACAACAACACTCTTAAATCCATGGCACTGACAAACTTTTTGGCTAACTTCCTTTTCAGGAAATCCACACCATTCAGAAACATTTTGCTGAGCCAACAATTATTGTGTTGTTGGAAGACTACCTTTTTGGTTTTCTTGAGAATTACAATATTATATATATATAAAACTAACACTTCCACAAGCCCATTGGTCACAAAGTTCCTTCAGCAACTCAGGTCCCTCCCACCATCATGGTGTTGTTAGCTGTCCTGATGTATATCCTCTCGAAGAAAGGCCTTTTAGATTCACATATCCTGGCACGTGCCTACAAGACGATTGCTTGCAAAGACATTCCAAGGTCCCTCTCGTTGAATCCAAGCCAGTATCTTGCTTGAATCCATTCAATAATGTGTTATCAAGAATAATTTGCGTGCATCTTGTATATTCAATTATTGTTCTGACTTGACTATACAGTGCTTGTGCGCAGTAGTTGTGCACTGCTTAGTCAGGTCGCGCCTTCCGCCATTGTGTGTAACATACTTTTTATTGGCTATTAACTTAAACATATTTATATAAGTAGCACTTACTTTTGTTCAATAGGCTATGGGTCCATTTTATGCTCCACTGTGTGTGGAATAACCTCATTCTTGGGAATTCGCATCGTAAAAGAAACAAGTTTTCTTCAACGGTTTTCGCAACTTTTAACGATGCGTGTGAAATCTATAAAGATCTGAACAGTAGTGGACAGGATCGACGTTGCATCAGTTTATAAATTTGACGGGAAAAATTTATCAGCAGTGGAAATTTCAAATGGTGGGTGCTCTCAAAGCCAAAGGTGTGTATAGTGTTTCTTCTGGGAGTGAGGTAAAACCTTTTGTAGAAAATACTCCAGAATTCGCACAATGGCGTAAGTACAACGCGATTGTCATGTTTACGCTAATTGCAGCGATGGCAATTTCACAGATAACCTTAATCGAGAGCTGCACAAAGTCTAAAGAAATTCTTGATAAATTGGACTCAATATACAAAAAAAATCAGAACAGTAAAATGCTGATTCTCGATTGTTTTCATCAGTTGTTTCGGTGGTACAACACGTGGCAAAAGTCAAGAATTTGGCAAGACAGAAAATAAACTGGAGAAACTTTGAGCAATGCTGCCAACCTTATTAAAATTCTCTGCACTCTACCTCGATGAAATATCAAAACTTACGCCAGGCATGGCTTTCCATGGAGGAAGGTAGATTGACATTGCCTAACCTCACATCAGTCACCAACACCCTGATAATTAATAAACATTTCATAAAATTGAGTATTGAAATGTTAAAGTTTTTTTGTTGCTGCACCTAAAGATGGAGTGAGAAATAAACCGCTTCCTTTGGAGGAACAAACAAGCATCAATAGTCTTATAAAATAAAACTATACCTACTGTAAATTTGTGATAAATACATTATTTTGAAATATAAAGCCCATAATCATATCTAGAAACAAATATTGCTAAAACAATCTAAGAATAAGATTTTAGCAGTAAGCTAGCTACGATTATACATCAATCACGAAAGTAAACTGAGCCATTACTCGTCTAGGGATACGCGGCTTCCCTTCCCCCGATGAGGGCCGGACAGACACGGAAACAAACGAATTAGAGAATAAAGAGAAATACCAGCTGCCTGGCTGGTCATTCTGAGAGTGAGAAAGAATTGCTTGCTCTAAGAAAGAAGAGCTACCATCTCAACCAATATTAACAGCATCCTTGTTGGAGAGGTTTCTAATTATTATTATTATTATTGGTTTTAACATTATTTTCCTCTTATTTTCTTTATTTCCATATTTAATTTTAGGGAAGCACTGCTTCCCTTGCTTCCAATGAATAAACACCACTGGTTTGTTCAAATATGACACTTCAGCCCACCGAACAATGATGTTTAACAAACATAAGTCGGACAGTCTTGACTTTTTCAAGGAGTACGTGAAAATGTGCAAAAATAAAGTTTGTCATGTGGTAAAAACTAAACATTCAGATAATGAAACTGACTGTTTCAACAAAGGATTTCAAGAACTACTCTCAAGTAGTGGAATTCAACATGAGACGACTGCACCTTATTCACCAGAGCAAAATGGCAGATCGGAGAGAAAGATGAGAACTATTGTGGAAAGTGCACATTCTACGTTCTACACAAAAGATTTGTCACTGCAGCTGTGGGCTAAAATTGGTAATATGGCAGTCTACATATTAAATATAGCTCACACGTCTCAAACTCCGAATTTGACACCATTTGAAATTTGCAATGGCAGGAAGCCTACTTTCGATCACATCAAGGTGTTTGGCAGTGAAGCATTTGTGCTTGTACCATAGGTAATACGTACCAAGTTGAAGCCAAAATAAAAAAAATTGGTTCTTGTTGGGTATAATGGAGTCTCTACAAATTAGAGTCTGTTTGACTCAGTAACAAAGAAAATTACAATATATCAGAACATCATTTTTAATGAAGGTGTTGATGTAAGACTTCCCAGAAGAAACACATTTTTGGTTCCTCAAGAAAACTATAATATAGAAAGCTGCGATGATCCGGAGCAGAACGAGATTCAGCACGAACGGCTTGAAGATCACGAGTCACACACAGAATATGCAGATGACAAACTCCAAAAACCCGACATATGGGTATTGCGCCCTCGAGAAGCATGGTGTCTTCCTGGGCGCTATAAAGTTAACCTAGTTGAAGCTGATTTACCACTGACTTCAAAAGATGCAATGTTTAGTCCAAATTAAAGAAATGAAAAGTTGCAATTGATGAAGAACTTGATGTCCTAAAGAAAATAGCACATGGGAGTTAGTACCTCTACCTCCTGATAAGAAGAATATTGGATCAAGATGGGTGATTATGGTGAAAAGGGATCCTGTTGGGCAAATCCAACGTTACAAAGCAAGACTCGTTACTGCGGGATTTTCACAAGTTGATGGAGTTGATTACTCATAAGCTTGTGCTCCAACGACAATATTTGTTTTAATCAGTGTCTTACTTTCCTTGGTTGTAATAAGTACATGAAGATTTCACAGTTTGATGTAAAACCGCATTTCTTCATGGTGAATTGGAAGACGAGGTCTATATGACCTACCTGTTGGAGTGATGGAACCCACAAACCTGGCATGCAAATTTAAGAAGACTCTGAATGGGCTTGGACGAGCTCTACGCTGTTGAAACAGGAAGTTCGTTAACTTCATGCAAGAATTTGGTTTCCAACAATCTCAAGCTGACAAATGTATTTATAGCGGTGAGAATACCCTAATGAAGGACGAAGGTGATAAATGAGTTTAAGCTTGCCTCCGAAGAAACTGTCAGTGAGCCAGGATATTATGTTGGAATGGAGATAAGAAGAGATGCAAAATATGGATAAATCTTCATTCCCTACAAAAACTACATAGATAGAGTAATCAAGAGCTTTAACCTGGAAGATGCGAAAAATAATAATATACCAACTAATACGCATGTTGTACTGACTGTTGAAGTAAAATATGTCAGTCTTGAAGATAAGCTGCCGTATCGTGAAGCCATCGGCTCACTTATGTTTGCAGCAATCACTACAAGTCCGGACATTAAGTTTGCCTTCAATCTGCTAAGCAGATTTCAAAAAACTTTGTCAAAATCCATTGGAATGCAGTAAAATGCGTGTTCAATAATTAAAGGAAACACGCGACTTTGGAATCAAATACAGTAGGGAAGACGTCAACACGGCCCTAATTGGTTTCTCTGACGCGACTACGCTAATACCAGGACACTAAACGATCAACGATTGTCTATGTCCTCGAAATGTATGAGGGTCCAGTACCTGGACGTGTAAACGCCAAAATCCGTCTCCCTCTCTACGACTGAGGCAAAATATGTGGCTACATCATGCTCAACAAAAGAACCAGTATGATTAAGACAATTACTGTCAGAAATTGATGGAAAACAAAATAGTGCTTCTACTTTGTATGTGAATAATCAAAGTTTGATAAAGTTGATTCAAAATCCTGTGTTTCACAAACGTATGAAGCATATCCTAACACTTTGTAAGAAAGAAAGAAATATGAGGGCAGTGTAATTGATGTTAAGTGTGTTCCAACTTCAGAACAATTAGTTGATTACTTTACAAAAGCACTACCTAAATCTGTTTTTTTTTAAATCGTTCTTTACTTGGTGTGGGAGACTATTAAGTGAATATTGATTATTTAGCTCCTAAAACAAAAATCTTGTATTAAAATCGGCACTGAATTAGTGGGAGTATTGAGTATAATTTGCGTGCCTATTTTATATTCAATTATTGTTCTGACCCAACTATACGGTGCCTGTGCGCAGTGGTTGTACACCACTTTGGCCCTGTTCAGTTCGCCACTTCTGCCATTGTGTGTAACACGCTTTTTGTTTGCTATTAGCTTAAGCATATTCATAAAAGTAGAACTCACTTTTTTCAATATATGTCTTAACATCTATCTAATAAAGTCCATATAAAACTGAAGTAGTCAACCTCACCCCCATCGATGCTGCAAGTAATTCAGGTCGGACACTGTAAACATTTTTCAAGGGACTGCTTGACCTTGCTGCTAAGAGGTGTACCTCAACCACTTCATTACTTACCTACTAATCTGATGAAAACAGCTGCTGCATAAGCTAGAAGGCAGGCATCACAGAAGGTGTGAATAATAATGTCTTTCTTATTGTTTGGAGGGCAACGAATCCATTGAGTCACTTTCACAGCCTTCAAAAATAATTGTAAACCTTCATATCAACGAAGAAACTCGTCTTTTGAGGCAGTATTAACTTATGTGTTTAAAAAAATTTCACTTTTTCTAGTTCTTTGCAACATTATCCTTGGGCATAGTAAGACAGGACAAATAACTCCAATTGGATCATATACCTTATTTGCCAAAAATAAAATAATTCGCTTAGTGACCATTCTAATACCGATATTATTTAGCCATTCTAAGTTTAGACCAAAAGTATAGCTGTTTGATTCCGACAACACTTCCAACACCAGTGATTCCGTAGACCGAGTATTGTCATTTGTGTATTGCCAACCTCTACAATTTCGATGAGGAAAATCACAATAAACCAACCTTAGTGAGGTGACGAGTGTAACTTTCGCGGCAATTATGATGGTGGCAACAAGGTTTAGTGAGTTTAATGAGGAGGTGGAAGAATTTATGAGTTATTTGGAAAGATTGGATATGCATTTTTTGGTACATAATTTGCATGAAGAAACTAAAGTTCCATTATTATTGACGATGATCGGACCAAAAACATATAAATTTTAAAAAAACTTGTTGGTACCAGATCTTCCATCTTCAAAAATGTTTATGGAGTTGTTTAATGTAATAAAACAACATTATGCTCCTAGAAAATCCATTATAGCTGAGAGAGTGAGGTTGGGAAAGAGGTTTCAACTAGAAGGTGAAAGTATTGTGGAATATGCCATGGAAATCAAACACATAGCGGCTTCATGCAAATATGGGGCGTTTCTAGGCAAAGCTTTGTGTGATAGATTAGTGAGTGGATTGCTATCACAAGAGATTTAACAAAAGTTAATGGTGGAAGTGGAAATAACATTTTAAGAGGCACTAAACGTAGGAATGCGTCTAGAGGAAGCTGATCGTCAAGTGAAAGTGTTTCATAGTTAGCCAGGATCAAGTTGGATAGAAAATGTATACAGGCTGTATAGAGCTGAAGGGTGCAGGCAATTGAGAGTTATACCTAGGGCAGGAAATATGGACAAGAACAGGGAGGGGTTCAAAGTGTACGCATGCTATATTTGTGGTGGAGAGAATCATTCGGGAAACGGTTGGTTTTTCAAAAATAGCAGATGTCATAGGTGCGGAAAAGTAGGTCATTTAAAATTGGTGTGTAAAGGTGCTGGGAGAGTGCAGGCAGTAGAACCAGAAGTAGAAGAGGGCAGTTTGGATTTGTGTAGTATTCATGCGATTAATATGAAAGTTCTAGGGGAACAATGGACAGTAACAGTGTTAGTGAACAGAAAACCTGTGAGTATGGTAGGGGACAGTGGGGCTGTAGTAACCCTATTTTCCTAAAATGTATATATAAACAGTTTTCACAAATTAAATTAAGTCCGACATTTTTAAAGCTTAAAACATATTTAGGACAACCACTTGAAGTAAAAGGGGAGTTCCAAAAGACAATATCACACAAGGGACAAACCGTACAGCACCCGGTTGTAATGGTAAAGGGTGGTTCTACAAGATCGCAGGCTCTCTTAGGAAGAAACTGGCTCAAGGTATTAAAAATTGAATGGTCTTCAGTACCGCAGGTGATTAACAGGGAAGAGAAGGGTATATATACATCTGAGAGATTAATTAAAGAACATAAAACATTATTTGAGAAACAATTAGGCCCGATAAAAGGAATAAAAGCAGTGATCGTATTTAAAGAAAAGGCCATCCCAGTATATTGCAAAACCAGACAGGTTCCGTATGCGATTAGAGGGCAAGTGGAAAAAGAGTTGTAGGAATTAGAAAAATCAGGAATAATATATTCAATCTCACAGGCAGAATGGGAGACACCACTAGTGTGCGTGGCAAAGCCCAATAGTAAGGCTTTGGACCAATACATTAAAAGTGAACACTATTATCTACCAACACATGAAGATATTTTCGCTGGTATCTAAGGAGGTAAAGTTTTCTCCAAGATTGATTTGAGCAAAGCATATTTACAGTTAGAGGTGGGAGAACGCTCACATTCACTCCTTACAGTAAACACTCATAAAGGACTTTATAAGTTGGCAAGCCTACCTTATGGGATGGCAGTGGCAGCACAAGTTTTTCAACAATGCATGGATAGGGTGACACAGGGACTGGAAGATACTTATTGTTACCTTAACGACATACTGATATTAAGTAGGGACTGGGTGGATCCCTACAAGAAGACAGAAAAGGTGTTCCAGAGACTAAAATAATATGGAATTAAACCTAATTTGTCAAAATGTGAATTCTTGAAAACTAGTTTAATATTTGTGGGATATAAACTTGATGAGAATGGTATCAATCCATCGGATGGACTTGTCAAAGCGATATTGGATGCACCAATACCCAGGGCATATCTTGGACTCATAAATTACTATAGTAGATTCTTAAATAATTTAGCATCAGATACAAATACAAATAATACAAATTATTGAAATCTAAATCAAATTGGGATTGGGATACTAACTCTCAGTCAGCCTTTGAGAAAAGCAAAGAGTTATTAATAAAAAGTAAGGCTTTGGTAGCATATAACCAAAATTTTCCAATTAAAGTGACGTGTGATGCTAGTCCATATGGGGTAGGAGAGGTGCTCACCCATATTATGGAAGATGGTCCCATAAGACCTGTAGCTTTTGGGTCACGCACGTTGCTTAAAAGTGAACAATACTATGCACACATAGAAAAATAGACTTTGGCTTTAGTGTTCAGCTGTAAAAAAAAATCCATAAATATTTATATGGTAGATCCTTTAAACTAATAACAGATCCTAAGCTACTTACATCACTGTTAAGTGCTACCAACTTCCAGAAACAGATGCACTGTCAAGACTTCCTAGTGAAGAAGGAAAAGAGTCAGCGCAGAGTATTAATTATTTTTTCTCCTTTTATGTATTTACCTATCACAGCCAAAGTAATTGAGAGAGAAACAAGAAAGGACAAAACTCTGAGGGCAGTTTTGGATTTTACTTTGAACGGATGGCCAAGAAAGGTGGATGAAGTAACATTAATGCCCTATATATATCGCAAAGAGGAACTGTCATTTGAAGAAAATTGTCTCATGTGGGGATATCGAGTATTTATTCCTACAATATTCAAGGAAGCAATCTTAGAAATATTGCATGAAGAACATCCTGGTGTATGTCGAATGAAAGCTCTTTCTCGCAGCTCTGTGTGGTGGCCCAGACTGGACTCAGACATAGAAGACATGGTACGCAAATGTGACATTTGTCAAATGGCACAACAAGGCCCCTTTATATCATTGGTCTTGCCCCAACAGGAAGTGGGAACGAGTACATTTAGATGTTGCTACAAAAGACAAACATAACTTCTTGATTCTAGTTGACACTTACAGTAAATGGGTATAAGTGTTTCCCATTAAGTCTACAATGTCCACAAAAATTATTGAGAAGATTCGGATATGTTTTGCAGCCTATGGTTGCCCAGAGAAGATAGTGTCAGATGGAGGGCCGCAATTTGTTTCCCAAGAGTTTAAAACTTTTCTAATGAGGAATGGAGTAAAACATATCTGCTCTCCTCCCTACCATCCACAGTAAAATGGTCAAGCTGAAATAATGGTGAAAACTCTAAAAAAAATCATTGCTTATACAGGTACTGCAGGAGGAAAGGAATGGGGAAAAAAGGCGTATACAACTTAAGATAGATTGTTTTGTCTTTGCCTATCGTGATACACCACATACACTTACAGGAAAGAAGTCAGCAGAATTATTCCTCGGCTATAAACCAAGAACAAGACTTTCACTCTTGAAACCGAGCTTAGCTCACAATATTGAGTCAAAGCTAAAGAAGATAGAGATGAGTGCGGATCGTCATCGAGGTTCTAGTCACAGTTTTGTAAGGCATCAGAAGGTATTAGTCAAGAATGTAAGGGGTGAAGGGGTTCAATGGATGCCCGGAGTGACTAGAAGTGTAATTAGTCTAATTACGTACTTGGCTGTGGTAAAGGGACCATTTAGGTTCGTGCATGCAGATCATCTCCGCAGCTCAGAAATAGTAATAAGTGAACTTCATAAATATGTAGAGGATACCACTCAAATATTAGATTTACAATAGGCACCTTTTCAGGAATTAATCCACCAACCAGCTACAAGTCCTCCTGCTAGCTTACAGAGGAAGTCACAAGCACAAAATACCTAGATAAATCAACCACTAACTAGTCCCTTGAAAGAGAAACCCCAAACATCTTTTCAACAAACAAAACCGGCAACTCAAGGGCCAACTAACAAAGAAGAAGATTCAGAACCTCTGTTGAGATGGTCAACACGTGTGGTTCGTGCACCAAGAAGATTGGATTGGTAGTTATGGATGAGAAAATTTGTAAGGGTGAAGGTGTTGTATGATGTTAAAGTGAAGAAGCAAGAAGTTGGGGAATGGGAGAACAAAAAGTTAGTTTTTGATGTAGCCAGAGAAGTGAAGATCTGTGGAAGTGGAATGGAATGACAGTAAAAGTGAACATACAAAACTATATCTAAAGTGGGGATCTATTGTTATATAGAACTAGATGTTTTGTGACCTTTTATATACCAATAAGGTACGAGTAATAAGTACAACAATTGGCTGCCACACAGTTTCTCGCAAATTTTTTTAGCACCATGTTTTACTATCCGTTTGGGTTATACACTTATGTACTATTTAGTCTAATATGTTGGGGATGAGGAAGGTGGAATTTATAGAAGGTGTACCTGCATTTGCGTGGAGGGAGAGAGAAAACAATTTAGGATAAACCCCCTCAGTACACCCGAGTGAGATTGAACCCCAATCTCCCCGTCATTGGCAGTCTAGTATATTGTGAGAGTAACATCTTAAGCCAATGTTTCTCAAAGTTTTTGTGGAAGACCCCCAAATGGAAGCTATGCGCATCGGGGAATACACTGAGTCCTGGGAGTAAGGTGGGTTGGGAGTTTAAAGCCTATGCGGGAAAAAACATTAATTTTAGATTATCCCATTTTACTGATATAAATAAAAGATAAAAAATTAATTTATTAAATAAAATGTTGAACAAAAATACCATAAATTACATTGAGTTAGTAAGCATTATTTTTATAGTCAAAAACCTCATAATTTTGAAAAATAATTGTTCATATTCATTGATTTAGGGTTGGTACAGTCTTTCTTTTCTACATGACTTGTGTCTACCAAGAAAATAACTACAGGACGATTTGGATATTTCATATTTAATCGTTTGAATTTAAAAGGTTTGTATTATGTGTGATCAACATTCTTTAATTCATTTTTATTATAAGAAATCCTGGGATCCTGCAAACCACCACTGGTCCGAGGACCATACCTTCATATACACTTTCTTAGACCAATGCGATTTCTCAAAGTGTGGTGGGCCAGCTTGAACTCGATTGTTCTACAGGTTATCGTATAGGGAAAGCTCAAATTAGCCCACCACATTAAATGTTATATAGAACGTCTAATTTTAGACCACAAATGTTCATTTTCGGAAACACATGAGCACAAACAAAGCTCAAACGAATGATGAAAACAAAATTTTGTTACAATGATTTTTTCAATATGTGGCGGGCCAGCTTGAACTCAAGCTTACTACAGGTTACTGTATAGGGAAGATTCAAGTTAGCCCACCACATAAATTGTTCTTTAGATTGCCTAATTTTAGAGCACACATGTTCATTTCCTGAAGAAACATTTACATTAAAGGATATACAATTCAGTTTTACAGGTAATACTATATAGATATGAATAAAATCTTTAACATTATTTAAATATGTAACTATAATCAATGTTATTTACATTCTGCCAAGACTACACTTATATTTAAAGTTGGTTACTAGCTTGTATATTGGTTTCAGAAACCATATACTATTATATTGAAAGCTCGATAAATATAATTATTAAGGTATCTTAAAAGTTGATTACATTTGTTTGAATGACAAACTTTGTGTAGAAGTCTTACGTTCAAATGATAATTTAGGTTATAGGCTTATAGGAAGTACGGTATTTACGAAACCCTTAATTTAGTAATAATCCCAATCTATAGGGTTTTATTTCGTATCGGAATACTATCATATATATGTTTTGGTAGGATAAACGTCCATTTAGAACGGAAGTAAAATTTTCCTTCTTGAAGGTCTTTTATCCTAACTAAACACAACTATAGGGTAGGATTCTGGTACGAAATAAAACCTTACAACCGAGCTTCCTTCAAAAATCATCGTATATATTAGGCTACATCAGCTTATTCAAAGAAAAACTAACATGTTTCGAATTTTGATATGCTCTTAAAAGCTTTTACTAACATATCTATTTCATTTAACTAATCATACATTGATGTATCTAATATATTCAATCAAATTAATGAACGATGTCAAAATGCTACCTTGCCTTGTATGGGCGTAAGAAAGAAAGAGATACCTGAAAGTTTCTTTCTCTCTTACACAATGGTATGCAGACGACAGCTCAAAAATTTCAGCCACAGATGTCAATCCAGTTATATTATGGAGATCAATGGTTTGTTCTATATCTTTGTTAGTTTTTAAGGTGCGAATTTATAATATAATTTGGTTTAGAAAGTGCGCTCTAATACCTATAATATTAACACAATTAAAAATAATACTAATTCTATGTACATAGTATTAGAACTTAAATAAAGTGAAAATAACCTCAAATTTGATACGCAAACATTATTATTATTAGCACCGCGTCTTACTACCCGTTCGGTTTATACGCACTTACGCTAATGTGTAAATCTAGGGTGATAGTGAGATGAAATGGAGGACCTACAGTTTAACGTGGAATCCGAACCACGGTGGAGGCCTGGCATTCCTCACATTCACAAGTTGTGATTAATACACGTCTTGTCAGAGGTGAAGGAAGGGTTTGGCAATAAGATAAATCTGTGCCGGGAGATACGCAAACAGAAGTAGAACTTTAAATTATTAAGTTTTATTTAAAACTATTTGTTTCAGTTGTAAAGATTATTATATGTTTTGTGTTGGTCAACCTGCCACATAATTAAGAAGAAAACAATGTCTGCTTGGCGGTCATTGAAGTTTCGCAAGATAGACTCAATTTAATTAGTGTAATTATTGTAAAGTATTTTAAAATATGATGACGCCTTCTTTAAATTTTTTACGATACAAGATACTTCTTATAGTAGTGGTTGTTTTCATTCTTTGGCAATCTTCAAGGATGCTACCGTCTTTCAGTTCTTCTCCCCTGGAGGTTTGCACAGTGAATAGCTACTTAAGAACATATTAGTTGGTGACATATGCTGTTTATTAAGCCCTGTCTATAGACACAGTATCCATAAGGCTTGTAGTGTATGGTGCGTCCCCTGGAGGTTTGCACAGTGAATAGCTACTTAAGAAGATAACATTTTTAACAAGCTGGTCAACTATTTGTTACAAACTTGTTAATAATTTCCTAAGGACGTCTGTTAAACTAATTTTAGTTCTAGGCTATTCATACCTTTAATATTTAAGTCTCTTTATATTACCTGGTGACATATGCTTTTTATTAAGCCCCGGCTATAGACTAAGTATCTGTAAGGCGTGTAGTGTATGGTGCATAAGAGGTAGACTCCATATTAACGGATTTCCTTGTCTATAAAGATCTTACCACTCCGGAGAAGTTGACTAAACTTTAACTTTCTAAGGACTAGTCAATCACAGCAAATTAAATAAGCCCTATGTGTGTGTGCATCAAAATGAAATCACCAATGGCAGTGAAAGTATCCGTTGCTATGGAAACAAAATGAAATTATATTGTTACAGATGAAGGTATCTCAGGAATATTTTCTTGAAATTTTAAAAACCCTGGAAAGCGTGACATCTCGGAAATAATTTTCTGAGAAATACAACTATCTCAAAAAGAGGGCATTGTTTTGGTAGGTTTTAAAAACTTCTCATTATTCGTCTCAATAACCTGCTCACAGATCACGTCTGCTTGTGCCTTGCTCTAGAGTCTAGACAATTTTCTTCCAAAGAATTTAATTGGATGTAGTCTTCGACATTCTCATTGTTTAGCACTGTCATATGACTAAGGGTACGAGTGTTTAGATCAGGGTGTCTACCACCCGGGAAAATCGGGGAAAACGGGAATTAGCCGGGAATTTGAAGTGATCGGGAAAAACGGGAATAAGTCGGGAATTTGGTAAATTATAATAAAAATCCTGGAAAATGTTGTTTTAATCAAAATATGAAATATAATAATCACTAAATCAGTAAATTATGTGATTCAAACTGTCATTTTTTTGTTTGTAGCTGTGAAATATATTTTTAATTCCTAGTAAACAATGTTAATACAAATTAAAAAAACATGTTTATTTAAATTTTTAAACTTATTATTATTCATAACAAAATATTAATAGAAAAACGAGGGGGGGAGGAGGGGTAGGAGTTAGAAGGATGTGACATAATTTTTAGTCGGGAATTTTAGGAAATGATCAGGGGAAATCAGGGAAAAGGTCGGGAATTTCATTGGTCAAGTTAAGTAGACACCATGTTAGATGCAATTTTTATTTCTAAAGACCATTATGAACTTTAGGACTACACAAATGCGAAGCTTACGGACTCAGTAGAGCCGGCTTTTTGGTATTTGACCTTACTATAGTGTGAAGCTCCCCTTACAATTTTTGAACATCCAATGGAGATATTAGGTAATTGTTAAATATACTAGCTCAAGGTTCACCCCCCCAGTATTTTATTCAACAAAACCAATATTTGTTTGATTATGACTGTACATGTGTATATGTGCTACAACAGAAATAACTATATGTTGGTACAAACACAGACAAGTAGTTGGTAAAGAGTGGACATAGACATTCCCCTGATCTCTGAAAACTCAACTAATAGGAATTAATCAATAAATTTAAAATGCAACTTTATAAGACATTAAATGAAATGTATATATATATATATATATATATAAAAAATAGTTTGAAGTAGGACTGTTGTATGTCGGCTGCAGCCAGCTAATTTAATTCCCTGTGTTAGGTACTAGTTTTGTGTCACGTAAGCTACTTAATCATTTAACAGTGTTTTCGTGCACCTGGGAAAAAAAATGGATTTTTTTTTATGTCTGGAAAGGTAACCGAAAAATTTAGAAAGAAAAAAACTAAATAAATACTAGAATATTTATAAATTTGGGATCTTAAACTGCAAACTTTAAAGATAGTCCCTTGCATAGGCCTGTACATAAGCATGTTAGTTTGAATATATGTCTTGTCTCCCGGCACCCCTCCAGCCCCCTTTCCTTATTTCTCTCCTTGAAATCTTGGGTTGCCCAGCACCGTTCCTCATCAAAGTCAAATCTTCCTGTTCTAAACACCAATGGCATGACTTGACCGACCTCTTGGTCTAGTGGTCAGCGCCCCTGGCTACTGATTTAGAGGTCCCATGTTTGATTCTCGGCATTACAATATTTTTCCTTAAAGAGGAACTATACTTATGGTCACCACGGTCTGATTTAAGTTAGGTTTAAGATTTCCACATCTTTATAATCACTATCATCATGTCATCTAGTTTCATTTGACGTGTAAAAACTACCAAGGCATACCTTGGGCAACGTTCTCTTACCACAGAGCGGCTAAAAGTGTACATTTAGGGCAACCTAACTAGATAATGTATTTCTCAAGATCAAATATGGCATACACTTAAAAGCATGACTTCATAATATAGTCATTTTTATGAAAAACTAAATTTCATTTACCTTTAACTTAGACTACTCTCTAAATTAAATTTAAAGTGTATAGAAGAATAAAAATTATTTTTTAAATACCTGGAAAACATAGAATTTTGTGTAGTAAAATAGTAGCAACCCTGTTTAAAAACTACATGAAAAAGTTTTTTGTTAAAGTTATGAATGCTCTGCTTCCCCCTCTCACCCAATTCTACTAACCCCTTCCCCCCAAATGTAATACTATATAGGGTCCTAGTTGTCCAACCATATATTTTATGAATAGTAGGCCATACCCGCTTTGGTGGCCGCATGGTTTAAATCATCGCTCCTGCAAAAGACTGGACTGCCGATGACAGGGAGATCAGATTTCGAATCCTGGTCAGGTGGACAGAGGGTGGTTTTCCCTAAATGGTTTTATACTTGGCGTTCACGCAAATATGAATACACTTCCTTTAAATTTGACCTTCTTCATCCCTAACATTATTATTATTAGCACCGCGTCTTACTACCCATTCGGGTTGTACGCATTTACGCTAATGTGCAATGGTAGGGTGAT
Organism: Timema bartmani; assembly: GCA_902151455.1. Taxonomy (NCBI): domain Eukaryota; kingdom Metazoa; phylum Arthropoda; class Insecta; order Phasmatodea; family Timematidae; genus Timema; species Timema bartmani. The sequence goes on from CABFWB010003054.1 coordinate 42,120, forward strand.
GTGAGATGAAATGGAGGACTTACAGTTTAACGTGGAATCCAAACCACAGTGAAGGTCTGGAATTCTTCACATTCACAAATTGTGATTAATACACGTCTGGTCAGAGGTGAAGGAAGGGTTTGGCAATCATATAAATCTGTGCCAGGATTGGGGATTGAAACACGGACCCCCAGCACATTCATCCCTAACACTAAGCGTAATCAGTACATAAGCATAAAACCTGAATGGTTAGTAAGACGGGGCCTACTGCAGATTTTGTAGCAAATTAAAACTTATGTGGGGATCCTCAACTATGTTCTGATTGTGGTTTAGGCTGTGCCCCAGAAATCACAGCTTATCACGGCCAGCCCAATCAGTCCCGTGCAGGTGACAGTCTTCTACGAGGCTCTGTGTCCGGACTCCCGCAGTTTCTTCATCAAGCAGCTGATTCCAACTTTTGAAAAAGCATCTCGCCTTGTCGACATAGCTCTGGTGCCCTACGGGAAGGCTAAGGTAGACAACCCGAACATAAATATTATTTCCTGCGATTTCATGTGTTAGGAAACATGCAAAATAATAAATGTTCAAAATTTAGGTAGGCCTAACTTATTATATCACTTTAATAATATTTATCTTTGTGCTCTCTTACAGCTCTATAGTGACAAAAAACTAAGCGACCATATATTATACAAATCAAAATGTTATATTTGAAATTCCTATCTCATAGCTGAATTATTTAAAATTTTGTTTTCTGGACAGGAATTTGTACCATGAACCAGCTTAAATGTGTGCTATGGAAAGGAATTTGAACCAAGGACCATTGGCTTAATACATCATTGAAGAATCGATTTAGAGATGGGATCCTCAAAGCCTTTAGGATATTCGAGAAAATTTCAGATTCGAGACTTGAATCTTAAAAAAAAAGATTCAATTTTTCAAGGGAAATTGTTTTAAATTTCTTGGTGATTCAGAACCAAATATAATTATAGGATGAACTCAACAACCAGGCCCCAGACCGGTAATTTAACACTTCACTGTTTGTATGAATGAATGGATTATAAGAAAAAATGTTAACATTTAGTTACTAGACCTTTATGTATTTTATCTTACTTAGTCTATTATATTTATATTTCTTCTTATGTGGTTGTGTGTATAGGTTTTTCCAAGATTTGGTTTCGGGTTCAAGATTCAACGGTAAAGTGGAGATTTGAATTTGCGATTCGGATTCATTAAATAGTGGATCTGACCCTTAAATATCATTGAAATTTGTAGCAATTTTAGGGACCATCTCCTTAAGTCTCATTCCACACTAAGATGATTTTATTTAATATTTATTTGCTAGCACAAATAACTTGTTGGAAAAGGCCTCAAATGTTTCTGTGCTTTTTTCTGAAATTTCTTTGCCCTGGTTGACGAGAAAATGTACATAAAAGTGAATATCCAAATGCTCCTCTCAAAGATGTGGGCAGAAGGGGCGTGGCCAAACCCCGGTTTTAGGCCTCACTTTCTCACCGTGCTTTAAAATGGGAAGGCATCTCCATTGTGTTTAGTACAAACCAGCGATTTACCCTTTTATATTAAATTGTATAAGATCTACAAAATATATAGAGATGTCATAGATTCCCTGGAAGATCTCGTGAAACCCTTGGACAAGTCTCTCTGATCTAAGGCATCACACTCGCAATTAGACCAGACTATCGAGGTTTGAATACCAGACAAGTGTACTAAGGGTAGATTTCCTTAAATGGGGTCCTACTCTCCTTTGATGCAAATGTGGATGCATTTGCTCTAAATTCAACCTTACTCATCCCTAAACCATTATTATAAGTATGCAGATAACCCAAATGTGACGGAAAAAGAAATCTTGGACACGGGTCAGAACCAGAAAGTCTGATGAGTCAAATATTTTTTTAAATATATCACATCACCAATTTCTTTGTTTTTGTGTTGTAGACAGAGGTTGTGGAGGGGGGAGGCTACAGTTTCATGTGTCAGCATGGTCCCATCGAATGTGAGGCCAACAAGATCCACGCGTGTGCTGTAGTGAAAGTCCGGCATGAAGCCACCAGACTGCAGTTCATAGCGTGCATGATCGCAGACAACTTACGACCCACTGATATTGGTCAAAGTGTAGGTCAATTTATCCTGCTACTGATATTTAAAAATATGATCATGCTATCGCATCAAAATAATGCTTTAGATCTATTACTTTACTTTATGTTGTTATTTTGAATCATAGCTTAGTTTTTTAAATTGTGTCTTAGATTATAAAAATACTATAAAATAAGGGAATATAAACTAATACAGTAAAAATTGAATAAAGAAAGCCCACCTAGAAAAAAAGAGAAAAATGTGGGACGAATCCCCTGCAGAACAGGGGGGACATCTTACTCTGTTCTGGCTTGAGAGTAAATGAAGTCACATACACATTGAAATACAAAAAGTTTCTAATCTAGAAGCCAGAAGCAAGGGAGATGATGTCACTTTTTGGAGTGAATTCCCATATTTTTTCATAACTGGGCTTTCTAACCTAAATTTTTACTTAACTAGTTATTTTTCCTTACTTTTATATCAAATTTCATTATTGTATAAGCATTTAACCTTTTGATCTCCTCATTTTTAAATGTTTTGTATTAAAACTCATTTGACCGGTTTGTATATCATTATATAGATAAAATTTAATAAATAGGTGGGAAAATAGAGATAAAAAACTTCAAAAGAGAAAATATGATCTAAAAAATGTTTGTACTTTATGTAAAAAATCTGATACTTTTATTAATATTCAATTTATTTTTAGTATGTTTTTGCTATTGGTAATGAAATGGCTTGAAAAGATTAGATTTTTGCTATTTAAACCCTTGAAAACTAAGAGTGTATGTGGTGTTGTACAAATACTTGACACTCTTGTCTGGATTCACAATTTTTCACAGAAAAAATGGTGCTATAGGCTATTTAAAATGATGAGTAATGCAGATTACTAAACACACTGTCCAGTGAATTTCTAAAGATGTTTTGACTCTTCATATAACCAATTATGTCATCAAGCTTAATCACAATTTATTCTGCTTTAAAATAATTTTTTATTGTCTTTGTTGTTTTGTTTTAGTGTGCGGAGCAGTGGAACATAGCTTGGGAGCCGATATTAAAATGCGCCACCGGTAGTGAAGGAAGTGACCTTCTCAAACGACACGGAGACGCAACAGATGCACTAAATCCAAAGGCCACCTTCATTCCGACAATATTACTTGATCAGGTACAAGCTTGGTTTATAAAATGGTCATAAAGCGTTTATCTGTTGAATGAAATGACTTTGAAATGAATTAACTGTAAAAACAGATAACTTACTTTGTCTCTAGTGTCAGGAGCTATTTATTCTGGGACGACCTTGTATGAATACAATAATGTACAATATTATTTATATTTCAGAGTCAAGAGCGCCAACCTGCCATTCTTAAAGACCTTTTTAAAGAGGTCTGTCATGAATTAAAGGTATGATGCATTAATTTTTTATTTACTAAACATGTCTTATTTCAGCAAAGTAATATTACATTATATTACCTTGAAGTTTGATTAATCTTCAAATGTGAATTTTTCAGACACTCAGTAAAATGCTGGTGCATTTTCTCTAAGTGACCCTCCTGATATCTGCTCATAAGAATAAGTTGATAATAGCCTTGGTGTTGTAATAGGGGCGTGTAAAGCTTTGAAAATTCCAACTTTTCTTTGGATATTCATCCATTTCAATTTTGCTTCAAAAATAACATTGGAAGCCAAAATACAGATTACTACCCTCTTTTTCTGTTTGTTTTTGGTGCTATAGTACTTTACAAATTAATATTCATAAAATCTGGGGTACCTAATTACTTAACTACATGTTGTGATGATAAATTGATTTATCAGCCTAAGCTAAAATTCTATTAATTATATTAATTGATATCTCATATATCTCTCTATAAGTAAAACCTCTTTTCACTTTGAAGTAATTGTATATTTAAAAGAAGGTACAGGAAAGCTGGATAGAAACATACCTCTGTCCAGTGGCAACAATGTAGTGTGAACTGTGTTGTTCTTTTCATTGTACAAGCCATTGTGTTAATTTATTTTATGTGTTTCTATGCCACCTTTCAAGTACCGTCTTCCAAATATAATAGTATACAATTACCTCATAAAGCAAAAAGAGGTTTTCCTTACAGAGATATTTTATATATTCACATTCAATGTTCATTTCCTTTGTTTGTCCTTTATGTTATGCCTTTTACATGTTCATATCTAAGTGTCCTATAACTCTACAAATTTACTTTCCCTCCCTTTTGTGATAACAAATATTTTAACTTTGATTTGGCTAAGAGAATATTTCATATATTCGATTTGACTTCGCTTTGAATAATAATTGTTCTTTGTACATTCCTGTATTGTGGTATTAATTAAATATCTAAATCACTTTCATGTTGAATGTAGCAATAGGTAAACCTTCTATTCCACCTAATTGAGTGCACAATCTTAAAAGAAGCAATTTCTTCCTTGACCGCTAATAACCAAACTATATTCATAATTCACACTACATGTATTTATTTTTTCCTGGAGAAATAACTTTGTTAACCCGGCGGGGATGTAACATTGAAAAGTTACACCAGTGGTGTGGAGGGGTGTGAGTAGCCCCATAGTTGATTTAGATTTTAAAATATATTATATTGGCAATATGGTTAGTGAATGGCATTTTTAAATATTCTAAAGTAATATAAAGATGCAACAAGTTTAGCAAAATTATATATTTTCATACAATTACTGAGAAAAATACAAATAGGGGAACTTTTAACTGCATTCCTGAAACTATATTTTTTCTGCACATTATATATAATATATTACATTTTATTATAACATATTATATATATACATATAATTTTACTATAATATATATATATATATCAATGTGCAGAAAAATAATACAATATATACAATATACTCAGTCAGTAACATGTCTACCTATTTGGCTAAGTGTCCCGGGTTCACTACCTGGCATGGTCGATAAAGTTATCATTGTTGAAATGTAGGTTTACCCTTTCACAGTGATGAATTAATGGCTGGGGACTGGATGTTGTGCCTTCCCTAGTCTTAAGTTAGATTATAAGGCATATGAAAGCTACAATAGACCTAGCAAGCCGGTAGTGGGAAATATATGGCTTGAAGAAAAAATTGACCTGGGCCACAGGGTGGAAAAAGTAATGGATGGATGTATGGAGTTTGTGAATAGTAAAAAAAACTGTCTCATTCAGAATCTTCTAGCAATATTGATACCTACTGAACAACCATGACACTTGGGAATGATATATATTCTAAACAAAAATGTATGTCACACTTATGGCACATGTATTTTGTTTTACAATCTATACTTCTTGAACATGAAACACGACAAATTTGGGTAGATCATTTCTTCTGTATAGATTCTTTGCTGGATGTTGGTTCTGAAGAATATCATTTTAGTTTTGAGGACAGCTCTCTTGGAAGATCTACCTCCTGCCTATCATTAATATGTTCTCTGAGCAGTGCCAATGACAAATCCTTTAGAAATGTTCTGCTGTGTTTGTTTTGGTGTTTGCTTCATGAATAATTGGGGCATTTACACCCTACACATTGATTAGTGCATATAACACTATCAAAGGCCAACTGTTTCTGGACTACCACATCTACCCCACATTTTGTCATGTTATAAAATATTGATTTCACTTTTGGCCTTCCCACCAGTTGACTGATCAATGGCTGCATCATGATACATTGTTGATAATAGCAGCACAACTTTCCTCATCTTTGGCACCAATAAAACTAACATTTTATCCTTACCAAAACCAAATGAGTTAGAGCATGCAGTGTATTTATGAATGATGGGTGAATTTTCCTCTTGTTCTTACATAATGTTCCAACTAGAGTAAGTTTGTGCACATTCAACAACTTTGTAGCAATGTTGACACTTGTGAACCAATTATCAATAGTGACATTCCTTCCAGATTGATAAATTGATAATATCTTTCTTTCAACCGAATCATCATTCTTGTTACTAACTTTGAAGGTACCTTCCGTTTGCTTCCCTGTGTAAACTTCTAGTTTACTATGTAAAACATTCTAGAACCAATCAACGCAAACATCTTAGTTTCATATTTGGCTGGCTTGTTGGTAATGAACATACTAAATTGACACCGTCCCCTAAATGCTTCTAGCTTTTCATCCAGAGCTACATACTTTCTTATAGAGTACTGTTTCATGCTGTTGTATGCAAGCTCTTCAAATAAATCTTGGATTGCAGCTAACTTATTCACTTCTTTTCTAGCCTCATGAGTCATTGTCATCAAACATAAGACACCGCAATAAAAAATGAAATATTTGTGAGGACATTGTTACTCTAAAATTCTCAACACCAGTTCCTTTGAGGAAAACTTCTTTTTGCTTTTTGAGGTAATTGTATTATATTTGGAAGAAGGTATAGGAAAGGTGGATAGAAACATATAAAAGGAACGAACACAACATAGTTTTTACAACGAAAAGAAGAACACATTTCACACTTTACATTACTGCATCTTGAAGGAAATCAATTGATACTGCCCAATCCCGCGACCTAGGTTTCATTCTATCAGAACTCATCAGGGAGGAGTGTGAAACGTGCAACACAACTTCCTAAAAGAGGAAACCAAAAAACACAAAAGGGAGAAAATGTAAATTTGTAAAGAATGATAGAACACATTGATAGGAACATGTAAAAGTTATAGCATATATAGGACAAACACAGGAAATGGACATTGAATGAGAATATATAATATATCTCTATAAGGAAAACCTCTTTTCGATTTATGAGGTAGTTGTATTTTCCCAAAGTTATACTACAAGCCATTTATCAGAGGAATTAGAATAACTAAATAGGTTGGGGCGTGTCACACCCCACACACCACTGCCAGGTTAAGAAAAATTACATAAGCTTACACATCCCAAATAAAGATACTTCTAAGCCGAGAATGAGTTTGTTTTAATTAAGGGTTGCAAAGTCCACTTTTTAATTTCAAAGCGAAGTCAAATCAAATAATATGAGATAGCCCTGAAGCCGAATCAAAGTTATAATATTTTTAAAAAAAGTTTGATTTTTGGTGAAAATATTATACTTAGCATAAGTATGTAAATTTAGGTACTAAATATAGTTTACAAAATGCTATATTTCAAACAATAACGAATATATTTACTCTTAAAATTAGAGGTCTCTGAGCTTGGGAGTTTTCATTCAAGTTGAGTATTTCAAAAAAGTTAAGAGTATATATTTTTTTATTTTAAAAGTAATACAGTATATTTAAAATGTCAATCCAAAACAAACATAAAATGTAAATACTATATCTTTAAAATGTTAGATTTTTAAAATATATGAAAACATCACATGTTCTTAAAATAAGAACGACACTCATTTTTATAACTAGTAAATACTTTTAAATAAAAAGTCTAAAAAATTGAAGTAATGGTTTTTAAATTAGAAATAATACTTTGATAAAACATTATTCAAAAATAAGAACAACACTCAAATAAAAATATAATAGAACATTTTTTTTAAATGGTTTCAACACTCGTGTTTTTAAAAACATTAAAATTACTTACAATAATTATAAAAAAGTTAATAAAATTTAGTTTTAATGAGCTTATATTTCCCCAAAATAACCCTCTAACTTTCATTAATCTATATGAGAAAATGTAATGTGCATGGTCACTTCTTCTATTCCATTTCCATTCTACTCTGCCTAGTTGCACATGGACCTTTTATGGGCTCTCACTTGTGAACATATTGATACAAGTTTTAAACACTCGTAACTTAAGTTTGAAAACAATAAATTAGGGATGGACGGCAATGACAGTTTTATATCGGGACGGGAAGTGAGTTAAAATAATGGGATAAGGATGGGAACAGGAAATAAAATTGACGCTTTAAAATAAATCTAGACTAAACATATATAGCCTATTGATTTTTAAACTAATATGGTAAGACTTGTAAAATCTTAGACATTATTGAATGTAGTATAAATAATAAAATAGTATCATAAAAACATAATTTATTGCACTTCACACACATAAACACAAAGAAAATACGAATAAAGATATGCATATCTTTCTTTGTGTTTTTTCAATGTGTCTCTTCATATGATAAATGAATATTTCCGAAAATTCATAATAATGTGTAAATGTAGAAATGTGAATTGTAATAGTTTAAGAAGAAAAAACACATAATTTAGTTAGAAGTGTGTGAATCAAATAGCAAAACTTTGACAAATATTGACTAATCTACTAATCAAATAGTTAATCTTAATTCATTTTTGAAGGAAATAATTTTAATCTGTTAATCTCTTTTGAAAATATTGTCTTATATTTAACTAGTAGGTATTGAAATAGTGCAAAAAATAAAATAATCATATTTTACTGTTCTTAAATGTCTTCTATGTTTGAAACCTTTTAAATATTCTCTGTTTTAAATCCTCTTTAATGTTTTCTCGAATTGACAGCCCTTAAAGGTTTTTTAGTTTAACACCCCTGTAATCTCTACTACAATCGGACCTCCATGTATTGAAGTCGATGGTTCCATAACAAAATTCGATATACAGACACTTAGATGTATAGAAACTATCTTTTTTATACATGATATTGTGGAGTCTATTGTATTTATAAATACTTCCTGATCAATGCATTCATTATAAGTGTATATGAATCACATCTTCATAAAGATGATTAAAAACAAGCAAGAAAAAATGTGTTGCATACCTTAAAAACATGTACAGCAGTAATCAAATGGATCTACATTTGTGTGAAAAACTTTCTTGATACCTCGATACCCCTGATTCTTACTGGTATCGAAAGAATCGAGAATCAATCTTAATATTACGATTCTCTCTACCCGATTCTTAGTTCTCAATAAAACTGTCAACTAAACAAAATGGCAACATTCAAAATAGATAATAATCGACTATCTCTCATATTAGAATCAAATAGCCAAAGCTATTATATATGCTATTAGTGAGGATTCACTCCATCTAGCTATCATATTAGTTTAGTTGCCGTTTCACTTGAATGCCGGCAAATTGTAAACACACTGTAATGGCCCGAATATAGTACGACCTCGAATATAATACGACCTGGCATTATGACAATAACAAGAGGTAAAATCTTAACTTTGGACAATTTTTTTAAAAGTAATAGTTAAGTGAGATTGTCAGAATATATTAATAGATTCTAAACAAACAATCGATATATAATACGTAGACTAGGGATGGCAATTTTCTGTAATATATCGAAATATCTATCATTAATTGATATAGCACAACATGTATATCGAAAGCTACGCTATTCCTATGAAATTAAAATGGCCACTCTCCTGTAATAATATTCCTTATCGCTTTTCAATTTTAATGTTTTATTTAGCTCTTTGAATAAGACAAGTCTAATAAAAACAGAACAAAAATCGATGTAGTTAATAAAAATGGAGCAATAAAATGTTATATTTATTTTAATTCATTAGATTATCGATATATTGTTGCCAAAACTTCACTAATTTCTGGCGAGCTAATGTGATCAGCTATGGTGGACGACTTGAAATTTTTGTAATGTGTGAAATGTGTTCTTCTTTCCGTTAAATATCCGCAATTTATTGAATTAATTTAGAGTTTATTTGAATTTTTTGTTTTGAAGACTGTTAGGGTGATTAATAAATATCTATAAGATTGTGAGATTAAAGTTTCAAGCGATCATGTGTTGTAATGGTCGAGTCCAAGTTTCGCATTGAGGGGGGAGTAGGGTATCAGGCACGCTAGATTTTACATGCAATAATGCTTGGAAAAATAATGAAAAAGGAAATGTTCAAATATCGGAATTGAGAATCGAAGAATCGAGGTTGAGCTTAAGAATCGGAATCGAGAAAAACAGGTATCGTGACATCTCTATTTCTTGTCTTGATGCACAATAAATTTCAATGAGGATTCATCATAAAAGTATTCACACTTTAAAATACATCGTCAGGAACATTTTTGGCAAATTGAAGACCACGACATATTGTGTTAAACTTGGCCAAAATTTATATTTAGAAGGCTTAGGGGGATTGAACCTGATTTATAGGGGAAGAAGACTACTAGAAGAAAGGGAGAGGAGTGTGGAGGCAATACCACACCATTAAGCGACCCTCGTCGGCGTCACAATGACCTTGACCAGATATTTCCTTCTTCCTCTTGCGACTTCTCCATTCTATTTTTTCTCACTGGTTTTTCTCATACCATCATTATTACGGGGGTAAAATCCCGATTTGATGTATAGAATTTTTTGATGCATAAAAACAGTTTTTTTTATGTAATGTCACAGTTTCACCAAAACTTCAATACATAGATAATTTCGATTGACAGAAGTTTGATGTATGTAAGTCCCACTGTATTTGTTTGGTTGCTAACAACAGATGATGCTCATAAATAGTATACTTTGTCAAGCTACATGGGTTGATTCTGTTTTCTGAATAATATTTGTAATCAGGTTTGTTTTCTCTAAGATGACTTTAATTTGTCAAATTATCTTGCTGTAATTTCAGAACTACAAAGCTGAAGAATGCCAGTGAGTACTAGGCGTTCAGACAATAGACCCTGTGATATACGAGAGCAAGAATATGCCGGCAGCTGCCCTGATTTTATCCTGTAGAGTTTTATACGTTTATACTTCTTAGGAGCATAGAAATTTTATATTGGAAACCTCGAGACGATTTTATTCTTTACATATATGTGTCACGAATGTGAACTAACCACATTGTTGGGTGCCCCCCTGCGTCCAGTTGTCTCATTTCACCCTCTCCCTACACAGCGGTAAAGGTGAGGGTGGGAAGGTCCCACGGACAGGAAAACAAGAGGACGTCTCAAGAATAATTCCTCTATCATGAATAAAATACAGAACACTTTAGAAGTAAAACAGTAAATAGAACCATATGTATGGTGAGCGGCATCCATCGAGGTGCGGAGATCGACTTCTAAGAAAGCTGGAAAACCAGGAGCATTGTAGCCGCAAGTGTCATAGGGGCCCACTCCACTGGTCCGAGACATATATATATATATATATACACAAGTATTATATATATATATATATATATATATATACACACACAAGTCTTATATATATATAGAAAACAACAATGATTTAAAGAAACTGAACATATTTCATTAAAAAAAACTTTTGCTTGAAATTAGAAGAAAAAAAATCCTATATAAATCATGCTTGACATGGAAGAAGATACAGGAAAGAGGGATACACTTCATACTTTGCACTGCTGCCACTGAACAAAGAGTAGTGGCTGCGTCTTGAAGAACAATCAATCAATACCGCCCAATCCCTCGGCCTAGGTTTCATTCTAACAACTTGTCAGGATGGAGTGAGAAACGCACAAAACAACTTTATTTCCTTTTATTCTTCTCTTGTGTACTTGCTTCCAAAAGTAAGATGATGTACTGCAAAGAATTTTTTTAAATATGAGTATGCGAGTAGGTTTTTTCAATTTGTGTCGAATCTGAATGAATACATTGAGTTTTATACATATTCAAATAATATAGAACCATATATTTTGTACCAGGAATATATCAAGTTTAGTTTCTATAATAACTCCATAAATAAATTACAAACACAAACATACATTTTTAAGAAATATAATGTTTTCAAAAAAAAAGTTATGACCACACAAATTTGTATTTTTAACTATGTAAAGTAGTTGTACATGTACATCTTTTTTAAAAAGAAATATTTAGGAGATCTGTTCACTAAGAAATATTATTTTTAAAATGAATCAGATTAATTAACTTAATATTTTTAAAATAGACGATTATGAGCAGACCCTACTAAAATTTATCAGGTTGAGTTCAAACTACTAAAATTCAACTACCTCACATCCCAATTTATTTAACAGTACAATGTGTACAAAATTATTGTTACAAACTTTTATACTAATTAAAATATCTACTAACCAACACACATTCAGGGAAATGCACACACGAGAATACCCAAAGTTTTAACAATTATTATTATTAAAATAACAAAGAGCCAAACATTCAATATTGTATATTCACATCCAATGTTCATTTCCTGTGTTTGTCTTTTGTGTTATTTGTTCTCTTTGTTAGGTTTATAAATGTTTATTTGTTTCTACCCATCTGTTCCTTCTTCCAAATATAACAAAATATTCAATATGATCTCCATTAATGACTCACAAAGCATCTAGGTGATAATCTAAATGTTGATATTGCAAAGATAATTTTCATACACACTTTCTTATGTAAAATGATTCTGGGAGAAATATTATGCTCTCTCGTATATTATATTGATATAAACAAATTAAAAGATCTCATTGCAAGAGGAACATTGAGTTAATTTTTACAAATAATTATTATAAAAATCTGCTATACCGAACGAATGTAATTAATAAACATTGAAAGAAGGATAAAAGAGCACTTACCAGAAAAATGTAGGTCTTAAATTTGACCCTTAAAAAAGCAACAAAACACATAATAGTTATTTTCAGAGAATATCAGGCCCCTTTTTTCTGGTAAGTGTGTAGCTCTTGCCCTTCCCTACTTTTGATGTTTAGTAAATGTTTAAAGTAGGAAGACAAAATATTGAAAATAATCATAGAGGTTGTTTCCTACTAATAAATATTTTAAGTTTAATTATTGTTTATATTTATCTGTGCTTCCATTAGCCTGTGCAAATAAAATATAAATTAATTTTTGAATAAAATCCAATTGATCAATTCTCTTACAACTCAAATCTAATATCAGTATTTGGAAAAATATTGATCTAAATCTCAAGTGTGCTACTCTTTAATTTTTTTTCTAAAGATGTACAAGTAAAGTTACAATTTTTCTGGTTGTTCTATCATTTTTATCTGTGTCTACTGTTCTTTAACAGAGAGAAATGTTCTTCTAGTGAAATACACTCCTGCCATATATATCGGGTAATGCCAAAATTAGTGCAAATATGGAAAGATCGATCGGTCCATGGCATTATTTGGATTCAAAATTTCACACAGGCTAATCTTTAATTTATTTTATTTATACTCTTATTGTTGATTTGTAAAGGTAGCTTATGTTTTTTACAAATAAAATAACATTTTCTATTAATTTGTAGTGTCTATCTTGAGTGGGTCTTGTTTTGGGTCACATTAATTTTACTTTTTTTTTTTGTGCACTTTCTGAACCAACTGAATATATCGGCACACAACTTACACCCAACCCCTCAGCTGTTAATTTATCACTGTGAAAGGCTGAACCAACATTTCACCAATGATACCTTTTTTCTGCCATGCCGGGAATTGAACCCAGGACCCTTAGCTCAATAGGCAGAAATGATACAAAAAAATATTATTTATTATTTATAAATGTGTTTGAGCAAAAGTTACTTAGGTACTCCTCTTCTACATACTCTGTAATGTCTTATCCTTATCGTCCTTATAGAATCTCATCTTGTACACACCATCGTTAATCTCACAGCATTGTGTCCACCATTAATAGATTATACCACATACATTCAAACTTGTTGAGATAAAACAATGGCTAATAGTTATTAAGAGGTTTGGTGGAGTGAAAATTATTTAGATAAACATTTTTAAAGACAAACTTGGCACACAAAACTATTTGAAGTGGCTTATGCCAGGATAGCGATCGACTTAATGTTAACTTAAAGTTAACTTAGCTTATGTGATCACGATTCACGTAACTTAACAACTTGAACCAAACATCTCCATTCCAGAGTATGTGTTTTGATCTGTGATTTGTACTATTTGTATTAGTGTATATGATCTGTGAATGTTTACAGTTTTCAACCTATATTTTAGATATTTATCATTAAACTTTTTGGATAAATTTAGCTTTTCTATACAATATACAATACCGATAAACAGAAAGAATTTTTTTTAATCTCAAACTGAAATTGATTAGTCTTAAAGTAGTAGGCTACTGTTTAATTTCTAACCTAGTAGCCTACTACAGTATCTGTGATAAATCATTGAAATTAATAATATAAATGATTTAAGTGTATCTAGATACTTTTTTTTTTCTTCGGGTTTATGCCAAATAGATTTATATAGTTTAATAAATCATTTTTTACTTTTTTCAGTGGCTGTTATTAAATAAATACATTTCATGTATAATAAAAATTTTCTATTAATACAGGGCTAAATTATTAACGAGCAGATTTTAATGCTTTTACAATCAGGCCTATGTTGGTTGATTTATATTTTAATAAAAAGGATATTTTTTGAAAACAATACATTAAAGCATTTTATATAATAAAAGCTTTGTGGTTTTAACCTCTTTACAATATTTGAATTAAGTCTGTTCTATAACGTTCTATAATGATACGATACTAGCGCTTATTTTAATTAAATGTCCGATCACTAGAACTAAAGCTAAAAAGTAGACCTTGGTCTTAAAACCAACAAATGAATTACTAAATAGCCCTGTTGACGTTACTCGCATCATGATTGGCTGGATAGATCACGTGTTACCCTTCAAGTAACGTTCACTTAAAGTAAAAGACCTCCCAGGACATCTCTTACGTTAAGTTAACTGTAAGTCAACAATAAGTTAACTGCATCGTGATCGCTTCCATTTAAGGAGATCCTTTACATTAAGTTACTTTAAGTTAACTGAGTTAACGTTAAGTTGATCATGATCCCGGCATTATACTTTGAAGCCACACATGTTGAGTTTATTAGCAAGACTGTACTTATTCCACCAATATTTATTTTGGTAAAATGACTCAATAGAGTTTCATTTAAATAATTATCTTGTTGGAAGTTTCTTTGTCTTATTTAAAAATAAATCCAAAAGTCATATACTTTTATAACAAATTAACGTACTGTATATTCCGTGAGGTTGTCTAGTTATATGATTTATAAAAATTATACATGCATTTCCATTGAATGGGAAAGGTAAACAATTTAAGAAAAAATAACAGCCCTGTTCATCTAACCAGGATTTAAAGCCCAGACTTTTCCACCATTTGTGAACCAAACTAGATAGAAGAGGCTGACACCTTTGACTGCGTGCACACTGGTGTGGATTGTGAATGATAGCTTGTTTTGATTCAGTGTATACTTAAGTGCAATCCAGTAGTTTTTATTTGCAAATAGATTTAATTATGTATGTGTTTGTCTAATAACCTTACATACAGTTAAAGAAAAGTTAACATATAAACGTTAGGGCCAAATCAATACAATATCTTGTAAACAAGGGAGGGCAAAAGCGGAAATACTACTGAGATGTCTTCCAAAGAAAAAGATTTTGATTGTAGGACTGTAGTAAATTATGAATGTGCCCAGAAAATGATTCGGGCCTGAAATAATCATAAGTGTATAGAAATATTTTGTTGTCTGCCACTCAAAGATAAAATTAGTAAAACCCATAAACATTACATAGTGAAAACATTTTTGGAATATTAATTTATTAGTGTTTCTGAGTTGTCACTTATTTACTAATCCTCTTTGAAAACGTTTAAAGTATTAAAATACTTTTTTCATAAATTGTGCAACAAAATAGACATTGTTGCAGGTATACTTTGATGGATAGTTAAATACATGCTATAATGCTATAGATGTAAAATTAATATTTAATACATCTAAAAAAAACACAACTTATGATTGTTAAAAAATAATCGTTAATATCAGTCCTGGTCCAACTCCTTGCTCAATAATATATTTTGTTTTAGTTTGACTTTTTCTTGTTCCATATTTTATAAGTAAAACAAAGAGGAAACAATTCCACTTAACTTTTAGGTTATTGAAATAATTAGTACAATATATTTTTAATACTATTATACCATATTTATTTTTTAAAGAGCTGTTTTAGTGTTGTTAATCTGTTTATCAAATGTGAAACTGTAGGTAAAGATGAAGTTTTTCTAAACAACAAAATTATAATGCACAATATATTGATATGAATAAACTAGACAGTGTAAAATAGGGAAGTAGTGGGATTCAAAACTCTTCAACTATCTAATATCTTTCATTGTTATCAACAATATTTATTTTACATTGCTATGAAAAATAAAAAATAATTTCTTGGTAGCTATTATTTTATAATTTTAACTTTCATCACATTAAATAGTTTTAAAATCTAGATGTATTTTTGTTTTTAACTTCATAGCAGATACAGATTTCTTTATAACCATGTTATTTTAAGTTTATATCTTATTAATATGTTTTGTGTTTTTGGTAAGTTGTTATTGAACCACTTTAATAGTTTTAATGTTCAAATTCTCATTTGTTTTATTGTTTGAACATTGTGAGCTGTTTAATTTTGGTGACGGAATACTTTTGCATATGTGTGAAGTGATGTATATACTGTTGATACCTTTAGGGCAGCCAGATCTGGAAGGGTGGTATCTGACAGCTAGCAGAAGGTTTTTATTGCAAACCCTATTTAGAAATAATTGTTTGCTTATTAATACTATATTATCAATAAAAAGTGTTATCAAATAAGTCTAATAATACTTCTCTAAGGATTACTAAATAATTGACATTTTCGTAACTTATTGAAAGAACGAAATATATTAATAAATCTTATATGTTTTTTGTTTTGCGGGCAACAAGATATACTATAGTGTATACAATAATTAATTTAAAAATATTGTATTCACACTTATATTTTGCTATAAATGGCCACAAAAAAAAGTTTTTATTTTGTAAACAGCATAAGAAGACAACCCTGCCTTAATGGTTTGTATGACATCATCAACCGCACTTGTTTCAGCTGGTTCTTCATTCTGATTTTAGAAGAGCAGGCAACATTTTAGAAGCTCTCATTAGTAAAGCATTTTTAAATTAACACAAAAAAGAAACATCCAAACAGTTATTTTCTTAAGATCATGTTTCGATGCTGTAAAAACCATTAGTAATTTTTTTTAAAAGTTTGTGTGAATGTTCTGACTGCCAAAAGTAACAACACATCAACATATGTTCTTGCAGATCAAATGGTTTGGCGAATGGATACATGATAACTCTTCTTAGCTGTCAGATACCACCTCTCATACTTTGAATGCCCTATATATTATGTTAATTGTAAATGAAAGAAAAAAGTTTACCAATATAAAACTCTTTCAAATGTTGCATTTTCACTTTTTAGTTAAGTTTCACATTCCTCTGTAAGGGTGGCCACACAAACTTGGTTGCCCATCGTTGCCCAATTGATGCGTCATGGAAAGATATCAAATCAGCTATACTCCATTCACGGTAGGAGTTACTCTCTGAAAGGTCTTTTTTCCTACCAATACCCTACTATATAATAGATTTCTGGTAGGGAAAAGGCCTTTCAGAAAACAATTCCTACGTTGAACAGACTTTAACTATATTCTTAAATGTTAAAATAAAATGCGAAATAGCTATATATAACTTTTTATGGTGTAAAAATTAACTAGAGATGGATCCTTGGGATTTATAAGGATATTTGAGATTCAAAATCTTTAATTTCATTTAGACCAAGATTGTACAGTCCTGCCACCACAAGTGGCAAAGGTGAATTTGAGTTTGTCAGCTCTTGCAGTAGAACAAATTTTTTCCTGACAGCGTGTGCTGGTTGTAGCTTGATATTTCCTGCATCTCATTGGAAGTAGTCTGCTTTTTGAATGAATCATTGACACAACACCGCCATCCAATACTTCCCTCCACTCCCTTTCATCTCTGCCTTCAGACAAAAGGATTGTCAAATGTCGCATTAAATTGTTTTACAGTTTCTATCTGAACAATTTTCATGATTAAGCATCTGAGGCAGTTGTAACTGAATAATCAAAGTGTGTACTGTATATGTTTAGAATAAACTTGTTCGAACAGTGTAAGTTGTTTTAAATGTTAAATTGAGCAACCTAATTTCTCAGTTGTTACATGGTGTGGCAAATTTCACTTCTCATTCGCCACACACGTGGCTACAGTAGCTCCACGACTTATTTGGTGCTGACTGACAGCTCACAGCTGACTTTTGACACTTAACATTTAGGTATATACCTAAATTTTGACTGTCAGAAGTTACAGCTGTTAAACACATGTTTTTTGTAGATCAATATGGCTCAACGTAGGGATTAATAATTTGGTCTGGTAACGTTTCAAAGCCGTCAGCTGTCAGCTGTGAACTGTCAGTCAGCACGAAATAAGTCATGCATAGGGTTTACATTGAAAAATACGTTGTCCACCTTTGTTTTAGACCAATATAATTATAAGACCAATGTAATAACCAAATTCAAAACCTTTCATTTACACTAGGAGTGGACGAGATCCCGAACGCTGGAAAATGTCAGGAATTCACCCATTCCCGAAAGTCAGGAGGGATTAGTACCCTCCTGGCAAGTTTCTGCTGGGAAATCTGCTGACACTGCTGGCTCATCACTGTTAATCTCTTTTGTAGACAGCCAGCATCTTTGTTTGGTCTGTGCCATGCTTAAAAGGGGGAGGGGGGTGGGCAAACAAATTGGGAAGCATAAGACTCATTGTACTCTGATATAAACAGTTAATTGTTAGGTTCAGCAATTGAGAAAGCTTCAAAGATTTAGAGGTGGGCCAAGAGATACTCTACCCTAACCTATTTTGGAACTTAGAAATGAGGGGATTGGGAGTTAGGAAGTAGCTTCCAAGGTCAACTAGTTACAAGTTATCAGCCTGTATAGAGATTACATCTGTTTTTAGACCTAAAGAACATTTTAAGTGTTTCAAACCTAGGACATTTTTAAGAAGGTTAAAAGCTTATTTATTTTTTGCACTCGTTCAATAGTTAAATTTAAAATACCATTTTCAAATGAAATAAACTTATAAAAATAATTTTCATAAAAAAAGTATTCAAATGAATTATTCAATTTTTGTTCAAAATTTTGCTATTTTATTCGATAAAAAATTCTTTTCACACACCCCTATCCATATTACTTTGAAGCCACATTTTTATCAATTACCATTCATCCCTAATTTACACCTTAACTGAAGGTGAGTTAACATTTCAACAAAATAATAATTTAGATATGATTTCTATTTTATGTAGCAATTAGAAAATGAATGTGAATAAAATCAAAATTGTTAGTGGTGCACCCATAGTACTTTGGAGAGGAGGTACAATGTTTAAAGGTTATGTCTTTACTTTAGGAAATTTTATGGATACATTTAACACCATATGGTTATTAAATCGTAATCTGGCCTCAACACATTTTCAGGAATATTTTATAGTCTTACATCACAATATTTTAAGTTTTTATTGTCCAACACCTTAGCTCAGTCGTTAGCATGTCTGACAATAGATATATTGGTCCAAGGTTTGATTCCCACTTTTGATGAAATATGGGTTTTCCATTTACACAGTGATAACTTAACAGCCAGAGCTGGGTGCTGTGTCTGATTTAAGTTAGTTTACGAGTCGTGTGCTGATATAACCTGTTGGTTCAGAATGTTATTAATTTTTAATGCAAACAATAATACAAATTTAAGCTTTTATTAAAATAATTTGTTGGGCTTGAGGGTAATGGGAGGGGAGGGTAATGAACCAATTGCATCGTTTGTAAGAAAGAGGCAGTTTATGTAAAAATGTGTCCTAAACATCAATTTTAAAATAATTAAAACAACGATTTATTTTTATTTTAATAAATAGAAAATTGTTTAACAAAATATTATTGAACATGCTGAGAAGGTTACTCCAGTAGTTGAAGATTGTTTAATTTTTCCCAACTGTAAAAACCCGCCTTTACTTGCCGACCTCCGAAGAACCTGCCATTCAAATCCACCACCGCTGTAAACACAAAGATGGTGGTCAGATGTGCAGGCCAGGAGACAATGCTTATGTGCATAGTCAATATTTTTTTTTAAGTAAAGGGTTAGAGGTAATCTTAGGTGGTCTTTAAATTGAACAATATCAACTTTGTGTGTGCATGTGATTGGGAAACACATGATTAAATTTGATATTCAATGGAATAAACATGAGTTCTAAAGCTCAATCAGGAAACTCGGGTTTTGAACCCTGGTCAGGTATACTGAGGCAGTTTTTCCTAAATTGTTTTCCACGCTCCCTCCAAAAAAATCCAGATACACGTCCTCTAAATGCAATCTTTCTCATTCATAACACAAAAGAAAAAGAAAACATAAACTGCTAAGAGTAAATTTGATGAAGAAAGCCCACCTAGGGAAAGAGGAAAAATGTGGGAAGAATCCAATGCACAAAGGTGACATCTTCCTTTCTCCTGTCTTCTATAGTAGAAATAGTCACACACACATTTTAACACAAATAGAATAATATTTCGGCATTGTTGCCTTTATCAAACACAAAGAAGAGTGTACAAATAACACAAACACTGGATTACTCCATTTCCAATTCAAATGGCCTGAATACAATATGACCCTAACATTTTGAGGTGTTCTACATGATAAATAAATAGTCTCGAATATAATATGACCTGACATTATGACAGTATCAAGAGGTAAAAACTTAACAACTTTGACACACTTTTTTTTTAAAAGTAAAAGTTAAGTGAGACTGTCAGAATATAATAATTGATTCTAAACAAACAATTGATATATAATACATAGACTAGAGATGGCATTGTTCCATAATATATTGATTGATATATATATAATGAATTGATATATCACAATGTGTATATCGAAAGCTATGATATTCCTATCAAATTAAAATGGCCGCTCTCCTGTAATTATATTATTTGTCACTTTTCAATTTTTAATGTTTGAATAAGACAAGTTTAATAAAAATAGTATCATATACGTGAACATGTGGATAGGTTGTGTGGGTAATAAGACGTGAAGCACATTATACATACATGTTACAGTCCAATTTTCATAGGAAGAAAAGCTAGAAAAGTTACTAGATCTACATTCACATAATCATACATCAGGTATGTAATCATCAGCTGTAGCTTTTAATAGATATTATAAATAACAATAATAAGATAGTACAATGCTATCAATGTCTACCACAAACAAATGTTTGTGTTTTATAAAAGTTTGTAGACCCCAGTGGTCTTGGGGTAAGGTGCTCACCTCAAGACCCAAAGTTCGTGGGTTCAAACCCAGCAGGGGTAAACAGATTTTCCTTGAGCAATGGAAATCTGTAACATAGCTTCCTTTGAAGGGGAAATAAAGCCGTCAATTGTGGCATGTTAATGAAGCCTGAAAGGTTTGTGAAAATTCCTTTTGGCAAAATATGTAGGCTATTTTGCTATCATAAACATTCTCATGTGATCATCAGTTGGTTCAAAAAGTGCAATTTAAATACCTCAAATAAAATAAAAATGTAAAAGTTCCTTTCTACCATAATCCTGCTGTAGCTCACCTTTGATGGCCGACTCTATCCTCTTGAACTCTACAAATATGCGCACAGCCTCTTCATGGGGTACATTGGGCTGCTCAAAGATTATAACCTTGATGACATCTCCGTACTTAGTGTTGCACTCATCTTTTACCTCTGGTTCCAAGTCCTCGTCTACTTCTCCTGGTCCTACCATATTCTATAGAACATAGCACAGGCAAGAAACTTAACCAACACAAACATAAAACTGTTTTATAATTGAGCCAATATGTAAATGAAAGTAATTAGTTTTCAAATGTATCCATTTCTTGCAAATAGTGTAAGCTCACCCTGAGTAGTACAACTTTGGAGGGGCTCTTCATGATCTCAGTGATAGTGGGCTCTGGCTTGGAGGGCTGGACCTGGGACATGGCCCCAGGTGAACTGATGGCAGGTGGCGGCATCACGTCGTTCTCACGGATTATCCTCCCACCTCGTTTACTGGTCTTCTCCACCTACAATACTTTGGCTCATTAGATCAAACTGCGACTGTAAAGACACCTAGTCTTCCCCACCTGCAATACTTTGGCTCATTAGATCAAACTATGACTGTAAAAACACCTAGTCTTCCCCACCTTTAATACTTTGGCTCATTAGATCAAACTGTGACTGTAAAAACACCTAGTCTTCCCCACCTGCAATACTTTGGCTCATTAGATCAAACTGTGACTGTAAAGACACCTAGTCTTCTCCACCTGCAATACTTTGGCTCATTAGATCAAACTGCGACTGTAAAGACACCTAGTCTTCCCCACCTGCAATACTTTGGCTACATTAGATCAAACTGTGACTGTAAAGACACCTAGTCTTCCCCACCTGCAATACTATGGCTCATTAAATCAAGGTGCGACTGTAAAGACACCTAGTCTTCCCCGCCTGCAATACTATGGCTCATTAGATCAAAGTGCGACTGTAAAGACACCTGCCTCCTCTACATGCAATAATTTGACTCATTCAATCAAACTGTGAGTGTAAAGACACAAATACTTTGCTGATTAAATATAGTAATCAAAAGCTATTTTATCTAATATTTTGGGAACATTAAATTTACAAATACAAAAAAGGCTGACAAACAATTTAACTAATATTAGAATTGGCTTGAATCCGCTATTTAAAAAAAAAATCCAAATCTCCAATTTACCTTCAATCCTGACTCTGAATCTTGTAAAAGATTATGAACATAAGAGTAAGTATAAATATAATATAATAATATAAAATACAAATACAATAGATCAGGGCTATTCAATTGGCAGCCCCCGGCCCACTCCGCAGATTGGCCCGTGGGTTGAAAGTCCAACTACTGTATCACTAGAAAGGCATTGTATAGTTCAGACGGTATGTAGAGGCGGCCGACCTTGAACAGACCGAGAGATCTTCAGTTTCTTATCAGTGGTGGGGGAAGCTTCAAGCCCTGTGTTACTTGGTCCTTGGCATCACCAACATCATATGTTTAGAAGGGAATGTGAGCTTACCCTCCACCAGCGTGCGTCCCCCACTCTAGACTGGATATCTCTCCTTCCAAGCACCACCACATAACGGCTGAGCTATATAACATATTCTTGCTTTTGAGCCTGAACAATGCAGGTGACCGGGTGGCTGAGAGTGAACCCCCCCCCCCCNNNCCCGGGGGGCGGGGAGTGACCCCCCCCCCCCCCAACCAACCAACAGCAGCCGGTGTCTTGCCAGTTGATATTTGCCTGGCTTATTGTTTGTGCGTTATTTATAGTAATAGCAGAGTGCTTTGCTTGTAATTAGTCTTATTGTATTTTTCCTATTAATGGTTTATATTATAATAATTATTATTTATGTTTAAATGATTTTGATATGATATACTGTTTCATATTTACTAGGCCTAGTACTATTCTAAATTTTACATTTTTTAAATTCCAGTGACCTGCCTCGGTGGCGTAGTTGGCTAACGCGCTAGTCGTGTTGTGCTCGGCCGCCGAGGACGGGGAGATCGGGGTTCGAATCTCAGTCGGGTGAACTGAAGGTGGTTTTTCCTAAATGGTTTTCCACTCTCCCTCCACGCAAATGCGGGTTTACTTCCTCTAAATTCAACCTCCCCAATTCCTAATCCATTAGCGTAATTAGTACTTAAGCGTATAACCCGAACGGGTAGTAAACACGCGGTGCTAAATATTATTATTATTATTAAATTCCAGTGAAATATAACAATATTATCTATAATACCGAATTATGTTTCACTCCCTCCACACCCGTTTAAACTACAAAAGTATAATCTAATAACATCCCAAACTAAGCCAGATTGAATTAAATGTCTGGCCCACCAAGTATTATGATTTCTTGGAGTGGCCCGCTTGGATAACTAATTGAATAGCCCTTCATGAGAGTGTAGATAATTCAAACTAATTGGGGACTGACTCAGTCCGGATTATTGATCTGTCCAGATTTTCGAAAATACAGTACCTAATAAAGTCTGACACCTTAGCTCAGTCAGTAGCGAGTCTGCCTACTAAGCTAAGGGTCTCGGGTTCAATTCCCGGCATAGCCAAAAATGTATCATTGATGAAAATATGGGTTTACCCTTTCACATTGATAAATTGATGGGTGGGGACTGGATGTTGTCCCTGTTCTAGTCTTAAGTTAGATTATAAGGTATATGAAACTATGACAAGCCTAGCAAGCCAATAGTAGAAAATATATGGCTTCAATAAAAAACTGACCAAGACTACAGGCTGGAAACAGTAATGGATGTAAAAAAAAAGTACTTGATACACATTTAAAAAAAAAAAAGCATAGACAAAATACTTACAAAAACACAGTGTTAAGATAGAAACATTTTAACTTTATTTAAACAACACACTTAAACATTGTTTTGTTGGGCTAAATATCACAAATTCTGAAGGAAAATAAAAAGGCAAAAACCTAACAATGAAAAAAATCTCCAATTTTTTTTATAAAAAGGGTTGAAATGCACTGGCCATGACTGGTATGACGGCCATGTCTCTGATATTGATGCCACTGTGGCTATTTTCATAAATAATATTTTTTATTGACGATTCAGATTTTTGATGTATGAATTATCAATGCTCTACTGTAGTAACTTAATGTTAACATACTTATTTATAATCCATTCATCATAACATTCACTTTAAGTGTTAAATTAGTGGTCTGGAGTATGTTTGTTGAGTTCATCATATAGTTATAATTAGTTTTGAACTCTAGAGCTCTAAAATAAATTCCACTTTCAATTTCTAAGAAAATTATTTTTTCACGGAAATGAGTCTTGAATCCGAAATTTTCCTTGAATTTTTAACATTCCTAAGAATTCAGGGGATTTGAATTATTCAAGGGCCCATCACTTTAAAAAATAGTGTACATACCACTAATTAAAACTTTTTTTAGTGGATTATACAAAATTTTATAGTACCCACCAATACCAACATTATCTAGTTATGATCCACTACAATGTACCCAACCCTACAACAGAGAAGACTGTGTGCCTATTGATACAGGCACTATACAGCCAAGATTCACTATGGTGTACCCAAACCTATTATAGACAATACTATTTGTATGCCCATTGATATGAACACTATCCAGTTAAAATCCACTTCAATGTACCCAATCTTAAAACAGATAAGACTATCTGTGTGCCCATCGATATAGATGTTTTGAAGTTAAGATCAACTATGGTGTACCCAGCCTTACGTCTCACCTGTAGAGCCGAGGCGATGCCCTGCTCCTTTTTCCCAAGCCCCTGCCCTTCCCTGAAGCCATACTTGGCCATGATCTTGGCGGCAACTGAGGCCCCGTAAGAAGTAGCCGATGTGAGGGCAGAGCCTGGTCCCGAGTTTGCCTCTTGGAGTGAGAGAGGGGGAGCGATGGCTGCACCTCCTGTCCTTTGGGGTGTAGGTGGCTCCTCCTCCTCCTCTTCCTGGGCATCTTCCTCGTCAGTGTCACGGCGTCCGGCAAACCCAGATTTCATGCCAGGACCACGGCGCTCCTCAATGTCATACCTAGCAGAAGGAAAGCAATATAACCCAGTGCACGCCTTTTATAATATTAATAAGGCAGGAGATTATTTTATAGCAAGTGACAGTATCAAAAAAATTATACATTATGGTAACAACATCTTGCAATATGTAAAAAAAAAAAAACCTTAAGAGATAGGTCAGATCCACTATGTTATGGATTCGAATCTGGATTTTATCTTCAACTCTCAAGTTTGAATCTTGGAAAAAAGTATGAATATAAGAGGAAATAGGAATATAACAGAATAATATAAAAAGTAACTAATTTATTTATTTTTTTGCTAAAATGCAATAATTTTAACATTACAACATTCAATTAGTTGTTAAAATAATATTCTGGAGTCTGGTTGTCAAGTTTTTACCGTAATTATGTTGGGGTATTGGAGCTCTAAAATAAATTACAATTAAACATTTTGAAGAAAAAAAAAGAAAAAAAGAAAACTTTTACTATATTATACACGGAAGAAGGTACAGGAAAGAAGATTAGAAACAAATAAAAGGGAACAAATAAAAGTAGTATCGAACAAGGGAAAGATGGCAGTCTATAAGTGTGTTAACGCCAACATTGTTTTATAAAATGTGAAACATGAGTTTGTCAGGAAAGTGAAAATCATTCAAATATTCAATCCAAAATTGATTCCTTGAATCTTTAAAAATGTACAATTTTAGTTAAAAGTGGAAATATTTAAAATTCAACTTAAAATAAGGTTGTTTAAGGCTTGGTCCCACTGACAATTGCTATTTTGTTTGTCATGTTTATTATGTCATAAACAACAAATAGAATACTTTTTGAGTAAATTAATTCTATCAGAATTATCAAAGGGTGTGAAATGTGCAACTCATCATCCTTAAGGAATAAACCAAAAATAAAAGAGAGTAAAAGGAATTTTTTTTTACTAAAGAACTACAGGAATATAGAAAGGAGAATATAAAGGAAGTGAAAATATTATAGATAGTTCTCAGGAGAAAACATGGAGAAAGCATGGAGAAAGCATGACCTTGTACAACTAACTGTAAATGACTAGCAAAATATGGAGATTAAAACAATCTTGGATATGGATACAGTTACATCAGATATCATATTAGTAGATTTTGAAAAATGACAGCTGGACACGGGGTCCAGGTTAAATTCCCATGTCCAGGTGTAATTTTTCAAAATTTACAAATCATGATAAAACTCTTGCACTCACTGACGTGGGTTTTAATCATAATTATTTATAAACAGTTCATTTATTTAAACTTTTGTAACCAATTTGGAATAATGTGTGCCATCCAAATGATATTTGCCGAGAGAGATACCTGTCACGCCCACGTCTTTCCTCTCGATTTCTTCTCCTCTTATCATCATCTTCTTTCTCCTTTTCTTTCTCCCGGATCTCGCGCAGCTCTTTGACCACCTTCTCGTAGTCATTAGGAAACATGGGGTCGTATTCATCTTCTACACCCCAGTCAGAGTCCTTCTCTTTCTCCTGGGGACAGAGGCCATAACAAACAAGTGAAACAACTCTTTTTTTTCTCTCTCTGCATTTGGTACATACTTGGGTTTTACACATATATTTATTATGCCAATGGAATAGAGATGATGTTGACCTTCAGAGGAAACATACTTCTATTCACACGGCGGGAAAGTGGAAAAGCATATACACCCTCAGTACTCCCCAATCGAGAGTCAGATACAGATCTCCCTATTATTGGCGATCCAGCCTGGTACAAGAGTGATGCGTTTGACCATGCAGCCCCCAATGCAAGTAACACACAGCTCTACAATTTACCCCTGATGTAGGCAACGCACAATTCTATGATTAAATTGTCCATAGACTTCATGTGCAATGCCTTATAGTAAGTAAATCTAGTACTTTTTTATCTGCCAGATAATTCTGGGTTTATTTTCTTGCATAGTGCAAAACTAATAGTAATTAGTATATTCACAATTCATAAGAAAAATACATTGGTTTATAACAAAACAAAGTGTATCAAGTCTTACTTAAATCGGTATTCTTTTATTAATATAAAATGGCATAACTTCTTTTTACTACTAGATAATGTCCCTAAATAATACTTCAATAAAGGGTTCATTCGAAAAATGTTAATTAATTGCATATTATGAAACATGAATTTAACTAAACTTAAGTTTTGTCAGTACTTTACATTCATTACTCTTTCCAACCTGTGGACTAGGTCAGTTTTTTTATACAAATAATATATTTTCCACTACCGGCTGGTTAAGCCTTATAATCTAACTTAAGACTAGGACAGGCACAACATCCAGTCCCCAGCCGTTAATTTATCACTGTGAAAGGGTAAACTCACATTTAACCAATGATAAATGTTTTGCCCATGCTGGGAATTCAACCTGGGACCCTTAGCTCAGTAGAAATACATGCTACCGACTGAGCTAAGGTGTCGAATTCTTTTGTCTTTACTATTAAATCAAATTTTATTTTTATTTGGTTTCTATTATATTACTGTCATGAATATTATAGTAGACTTACTTCTTAACTTCAGTTAGAAAAATGTTTTTCTCCTTTATTTTCAATAATATAGACAATCATACACCATTGACGCTAAAACCAAGAAAATTAGTGAATAACAAACTAATATGGCTACTACAAGGCATTTCGGACATGAACACAGCTCGCCTAATTATTTCTGTCTCCTCATATTCTCATTAGTTGCTATATCTCAAATCCTATGATTATCTATACTACACTCCATGCATAATTTGTATAAGAAGTTAAAGTTAAATCAACTTTATGGCTTGTACACTATTCACTATGTATTATCGATTATAAATGCTACTGTATCATTGTAAGTAATGTATTTCAACTTTTTGCGCACTACATTCTATAAGCCTACACTATCCACTATTGGTTATGTGTTATGCATAAATATAAGCTCAACCTAAAGCTCTTTCTATGAAAATTAGACTGTAGATTTAATAACTTTTCTAAATGTTGGATGAGTTTCTTTCTATGAAAATTGGAGTGTACCAGAGATTTGAGCTAGAGAGTTCCTGTACAACAACCATCACACGATGCTCACCTTTACTGGTTGAAAACTGCCCATATTGGAGTTTAAATTGGAATCATCTTCCTCTTTCTTAGATTTCAGGTCTATAACCGGTGCCAAGGTTGCGCCAGATTTACGCATGGCATCTTTCCTTGGCTGAAAAATAAATTAAACTCAATTTTTTCTTCTTCATTTATTTGAGGTATTTAACGTGCACTTCTGAACCGACTGATTATATCAGCACAGAACTTATAAACTTACTTGAATCTAGAACACACACAACACCCAGATCCCAAATGTTTATACATCAATGTGAAAGGAGAAACCAACATGCCATGCCAGGAAATGAATCCGGGACCATTAGCTCAGTAACTGAGTTAAAGTGTCGGAATGAGAGCTCAATTTAATTAATAGCCATATAGGTAAAGATTACAATTAATTTTGGCTGTGGATACAGCTCTTACTGAACACATCTTTCAAATGAATTAAATACAATAGAAAATTGACACCTGGACATGAAAATCGAACCCAGGACTTACGGTCACACCAATGCTCTTGCCACTGAGCTATCCTCACTGTCATTCTGCCTTAAACCACAGCTGAAGAATGGCCCTGAGTGGGATAGTTCAGTGATAAGAGCATTGGTGTGCTAAGCCTTAAGTCTCGGGTTTGATTCCTCTGTCCAAGTGTGTATTTTTTTCAATTAAATTCAACATAATAGAAAGATCAGGGTTACACTATAAAACTTCTCCTGTAAAATTCCCTACTTTTCTAAGTTTTTCAAACAACATTTCTCAATTTTTCCTGCATACCTTTTTCCAGTTTTTCTTGTTGAGTGAAAACTATTGCGTCTATTAAGCTATGTTGATAATGTATACAAAATAAAATACTAACAGCTACTAAATATCAACATTCTTGTAGGTTTTTTTCCAGTACTAAATGTTTCAGGCAGTATTTATATCCCTGTGTAAATGTTATAAAATCTGACCAACCATTTCTTGTTAGAATGTCATATCTTGGCAATGCATTTTGTTAACATGCAAGGAAACAAATCTCTCAATTTTGTTTTAGGTTTAGATACATATTGAAATACCTTGATTTAAAAAAAAAGTAATCAAATTCCCTGACAACAAAAAATTATCAGACTTATTCAGGTATTTCCTGCCTGTAGCTGCCATAAAGATAATGTACAAGCCTAGGTTCAGTATTGTGTTGGATATCAACTACCTAGTAAATGCATGGGGACGCCCTCACAACCAAGGTGTGACTCAAGAAGTGAGGCTTTGTGTTAAGCGCTGTGTTGCCCCCTAATCGTGTGTAAGAAGTCACTACAGAAGGGGTTGTGTGTGTCGAGTTAACTTACTTGTGTTTGTACAGCCTTTTTCAACTGCAACTGGGATTGAAGAAGTTTTATTCCCGAAGACCAGCCCACCACTTGCTCTGTCTTCTGCTTGCTCCCCACATCCATGTCATCGTAAAGTGACATGCTGGTGGCGTTTAGTGAACAAAACAATGTGCCATATAAACACAATGCACATAATAAATTGATAAACACTTTTAAGTATGATCATTGTAACTAACTTTCAGAGAAAATAAGTACTCCAGCTCTTCTATATAATTGAGACATAGGCCCATTCAATTAATAGATGATGCACAAATAAAATAGCCCAATTGTGGATGAAACTCAAAAACCATACATTTTAGGCCAATTATAAAAACCTCTAAATTTATAGTACCATTGCACTCACAAAAAAGCAGGGAATCCACTGATACTAAACTCTAGATTATTAAAAAAAACTTTGCTATAGTGAACAATTAAAACCAAACTCACATAATAAGTGACAGGGTCAAATTGCACAACCAAAGTTTTCTGGAAATATTATAGAGTCGATTAATAGAACAATTTGAGATTTGACAATACCAGAATCATAATATCCTAGTACAAACACATTACAAATCGGCAAATGAATATTCTATAAAAAAATTCCCTTGTACTAACATTTTTCAGCTATGTCAAAAATCAAACCGAGAACCTTTATATAAGTAAGCAGACATGCTACCAGCTGAGCTAAGGTGATTTTTTTTTAGTAGGCCGTGTATTTCTAACATTCGGTGAAATGCATTTATGTACTAATTATTACTAGTTAGAGATTACAAAGCTTGAATTTAGAGGAAGTGTACCCAAATTTGCGTGGAGAGAGAGTGAAAAACCTTGTAGGTAAAAACACCCTCAGCACACCCGACCGGGATTGAACCCAGATCTTCCCATCATTGGCAGTTAAGTCTAGTGCGAGAGTATCGCCTTAGACTATGTGGCCACCGAGGCGGGCAAGGTGAACTTACTAACTGCCGTAGAAATTTTCTCTTTAATTGTAATTACCAATTTTGGTAAGTGATCTTGAGTATAAAATGGAGACGTTAAAACAAATAATTTACCTTTGTTTTAATTATTTAAATTAATGTTTATTCTATCAATTTAACACACCCAGATGGGAATCGTGGAACAACTTTCTCGTCACCAACAAGCCAGACCAGGTACGACTAACGCCTTATTCTGTGTTACCACCGGTACTCCTTTTGTTGAACCTTCATTAATTGCTTACGTATGACTGAGATGAATTGAAAATTATTTGTCGTCTTATTTTATATTTTAAAATAAAATGTCTAAAGTCTAAATGTCCATTTATTTCCCGACTAATAGCGCTACTATATTTTATAGCTTTCAATCAATAATATTAGAGGTTAGAGTTTTTGTTTACATGCCCCCTACAATTCCATGAGCTGTACATTTCGTTGCCAATGCTGAGAAAATAAATAGTTCTAATTATCAATATAGTTCTAAGTACAACTCATAGAGGCCACGAATAACAGTAATATTTTTTTCTTAAATTGTATATAAATCTGCTTTCAACGTCTGTTTTATTTTTTATAAAATAAAATTAACTGTTCGTTTGATCTTAGGCAAAAATTTAAGGAGTTGTATTAGAATTTTGCCCAGAAAAATAGGAGCATGAAAAGAAAAATAGGTTTTTACTACATTAAGTTCATTTGAGGAATGAATAAGTCTTGGATTGAGGTTGGGTATTGTGTCTGTTCTAGATTTAAGTTAGTTTATAAGTCGTGTGCTGATCATTCGGTTCAGAAAGTGCACGTTAAATACCTCAAATAATTGAAACGATATAAGTCTTGGGATAACTACGCTTGGAGTGCAAATTTTCAGATATAACGTCCGAAAAGAAAGTTGATTTATTTGTATACATATCTGATAAAATGCAAATAGCATTATTGCAAATTGTTGACTGCTGTTGTATGGGAAGTAATGTCCCACTGACTTGCTAAATTTCGATGTTTTAAAACATACAAGGGCTTGTGACAAGGTATGAACCTGTGGTTAAAACACTCATCAATGGTTAAACATAAATGTCTAATATATTAAAGTCCATTGTATAGGTAGTTAAAAAAAAGGATAGAAATTAGGAGAATATTTTGGAGAAAGTACACTCGCTCTAATTTGGAAAGAAAATGAGGAAACCGCGTCTTATTAATCGTTCGGGTTATCATCATAGTTATGGTGGGCCGGATGCAAGGAGGGGGGTGCACCAAATGGGCTGTGTGGCAAAATAATCTTGGATCGCAGAAGGGATTTTAGATTTTTGTTTGTTTGATAGAAAATAAATAATGCGTAAGAAAATAGTTCAGAGAAGGAAAACAAACTTTTTTGTATGAAAAAAATTAAATTAAATAAGAAAATAATTAAAAAAGCTTTAGTAGGAATTTACTTGAGAAAGGACAAGGTTGGAAAGCACAAGTGTGTTCAGAAACATATCTTGGATGAGAATCCCCTAGCCTCCTTTGTACCATATTCAGCTTAGTCACTAAATTTAGTAGGTGTTCACAAAGCTGTAGCCAGCCAAANGGCAACATAACCCCCTAATTGCCGTAGATTAGGGAAAATTCTAAATAATAAACAGCTCTAGAAGCTAACTGAAGTGTTTTTTTTATGGCAGCATAACCCCTTAACTGCCGAAGGCTAGGAAAATTTATATATACTAAACACCTCTAGAAGTTCTCTGAAGTGGCTTTTATGGTAACACAACCCCCTAATTTGTACTTGTATCTTAATTTTGATATTGTTTGAACCATAAATAAAGCCATATATATTTTGTTCATAAAATTTCGGGGAGGGTTTGAACCCCCCCCCTCCCCCGGTTACGGCCTTGGGTGGTCACGGCGCTTGTGTAGTAGTGGAGACTGAAACATACTTCGGTACATTTCATCGCCTCTATTTGTTCTTTGTGACATCAACTTAAAGCTGGGAAGTTCTCCAGACCTATGTGAAAACCACACTGAATTCGCAGACACAAACCAGATGGACAACTAAAATTGAATCAGTTCGAGATGTTTTCTTCCAACTGGAAAAAGTTATGAAGGCCTTAGAGGAAATCAAGAACTGTGGGGATTCAAACTTAGAAACAAAAGATGGAGCCAAAAATCTTTTGAAGGACCTGTCAACATTTGAGTTCATTGTGATGACCTGTTTCTGGTACAAAGTCATATTGATCATGTCAACAAATTGCTTCAAAGAGAGGATAAAACAGTTGATTTGTCTGTAAAACACATTCATGGACTCATCAAACTTTTGGGATCCTCTCGAGATACTTGTGCAACAGATGCAATCAATGAAGCCAGAGAAAAGGAAAAAAAAACTCTTGTTGGGCCCCAATTTCCGTGAAGCTCGAATAAGAAAAAAGAATATTTTTTATGAAGAAGGAGAAGATGAAGAGGTTGAAATGTCTGTCGAAAAAAATTCAAGATCCTTTCTTTGGAAGTAATGAACAGGGTGCTTTCAAAACTCAGAAGGAGAATTGAAGCAATGGAGGAACTAGATGAGAAATTTAGTTTACTTCGTGGTTCCAAGTTCCAGTCACTTTCTGTAGGAGAACTTAGGTCAAAGGCAGTTCAGCTTGCTGAGACGTATTCTTTTTTTTT